>CAVMJV010000317.1:0-65864 GCA_963681835.1 Meloidogyne enterolobii
TGCAGAACATACATATGCATCAAGACAAGCATATGGCTCAATATGCCTCAAGTCACGAGTGTTCACATTTTTGCGTAGTTTTACTCAAAATTTCTATAAATTTCCTTAACTTTACATAAATTGTATCTTCTTATGCTTAACTTTACATAAATTGTATCTTCTAACGCTTAACTTTGCACTTTTACCCCCAAAATCTGCATCATCCGTTAATTAACTTTGCATGAATTATATCTTGTATCTCTTAAATTTGCACAAATTTTATCTTCAAACTCTTAGATTTACAGTAAGTTATCTTCAATCACTTAACGATACAGTAATTTTATAATTGTCCTTAGCAATATAACAATTTTAATAATAACTAATAATTTACAGTAGAATAGTGTTCGTTTGTGTAAATGAATAGTGTGTGCACGCAGATATAATGAGTGTTTATGAATACATTCACACAGAAATGTATGTTATTGTAATTGTAAGTATATTATAACCCTTAGCATTATGTCAGTCTTTCCTTCATAATCTTTTTTACATTAATTACAACTAATATTTTTTTTGTTTGGCACAGTATTATAGTGTTGTGTGTTCAAATTAGTATATTCATAGTATTAATAGGTATATTAATTACATATTTATCCAATGGATAATCCCTTTCAGGAAGGTTTGCGAAAAATGGAGATATTTTTTTAATTTTCTAATAAATATTTGTTATTTCTCTTAACTTTATTTGAATGCTATTTTCTGAGGTTTAACTTTACATCAGTTTTATCTTATAATCCTTAACTTTTTTTCATAACCTTATCTTTTAACCCTAAAATTAAATCAATTAATAGAACAGTTTTATCAACAAATTTAAATACAGTTTTAAAAAATTTAAAATAACAATGTACTGCTTAATAACATTATGAAAATATAAAGATTCAATTGAAAAAATATTGTGAAATATTACAATACAATTGAAAAATTATTTTTGTCCAAAATTTACAATTTTGAGCTTTTTTGAAATTATCCCCTTTTGTATCATTGGTCTATATATTTTTCTCATCTTAGTTGAGTAAACTATACCATCTTTCACATTCCGCCGTATAAAATTTAGATTTTCAATCATAATTTCTCCTCTATCCAATTCATACTCTTCCTCATCTTCGTTTCCCCCTTTGCATATTTAAGTACGCTTTCCTTGAAAGTGTCAAAGTGCAAAATTTTACAGACATCTGCTGTTAAAGTGATACCACGTACTTTCAGAACACTATTTGTTTTTGCATTTTTGTTGTTTTCCATTCTCAGTGCATAAGCCTTGCATGCCCCTCCAACATATTCTTTTATTTCAAATCCTGCGTACTCTCGTGCCAAATCACCAAGATGGGGACCGGTTTGGAGCGGACATTCCATGTCCTTTGGGTAAGAGAATAATATACTGTCGGTATCCCCATAGAGAAGATTGCAGTCAAGTTTTCCTGCTACAGTTTGCATTGCTTTTAATAATCTAATTCTTGCTGCCGACGTTGTCCATAAGGAAATCACAATATTTGAAGTGTCATGTTCTATTATAAATTCTTCTCTTGGCTTATAGGTCAATAGAACAGTATCTTCAGTTAGATCATCAGCAGATTGTATTTCAATTGATTTATTGTTGTCAAACTCACGTAGTTCATTGGGGGAGTTGATGATTAAACTCTTTGACAGGCCATTCCGTAAACTGAACCTTCCCCATAACGAATTAAGCATTAATTTTGAAATGTAGCGCATTGCCTGATCCGGAACCATTTTTTCTCTTTGAAGTTCAATTCCAAATTTTTCTTTACATTCTTTTATAAAATTTTCCTCATTTTCTTTTCCTTCTATTCCTTCAGGGAACCCGCTTGCGTGTATTTTCATTGCCATAAATTCGGCCACATAATTTTTAAATAAATTTTCATCCCATTTCTCATAATGTAAAGCTCTATAAAATCTTGTAACTGTGTATCCAACTTTTAATGCCTCTTCCAATTCAAGTGATGTACATGTAGAGACCCAGCCTCTCTCCTCATCATTGTGCGGGCAATGGTAATCTTTGATATTTGCGCCATTTGGGTACATGAGTGCACATTTTCTACATAGTGGGAATAGAAGTCTTTCATCAAACTTAACTGGAATTACAGGAACATTCAGTTGAGGCGGTGGTAGCAAAAACACTTTTAAAATTCCTTTGAACGGAATCTGCTCACTTCTTGTCCAATAAACTTTTTGTTCAGCCAATGGTACAACAATCACTTTCGGATGCCCAACAGGAAATGATGTTGTAGCAATTGTTGAGGGGTAAAGTGAATTAAAGTCTAAGTAGGCAATTTTGTGTTGTTCTTTTTCTGCGTCAAAGTGCGTGTGTAGTGGTCCAGTTCTCCCGCCAAAATAGCAGTCTCTAATATTTATTGGTCCTTTGTTGTGGTAATTTGCAAAAGCTTTCCTCATTTTCTGATTGCGACGAAGCATCTGATGAATTTCACATTCCCATATAATATCAACATTCTTTATATATTTTTTAATTATTTCCATCCTTTTCCCATCATCTTCACGTGTCTCTCCCACAGTTTTTCCATTGGGCAATATTTTGTTCAAATCATCTCCAAAGCATTTTTGGCATGCATGCCAAACACAGCCATTTACTTCAATTGCCCTATCTTCTGCCGCTATATATCCATCTACTTTATATTTTCCATCCACTACATGTTCGCCACTTTCCGAATGTGCACTTTGTATTTCCACTCCTTTTGTTTCTTCATACCATTGTAAATATTTCAGGGCAAGCTCACTTTGATTATCAATATTTTCATATCCCTTTTCGGGAACAATTGCCAAATGTTCAGGCTGCAGATGATTGAGTCGGAAATGTTTCATGCATGCCGATGCAATTGTCATTGCATCCTTCAAAATATCGATTCCTTCAACTACTGCTCCAGGTCGTGTAGTTTTCTTTTTGCTGATCTCCGAAAATTTTTTTCTAAAGGCGATCAATGCTTCTGTAAGTATTTGTACATCGTTTGTGCAATATTCAGCCAAAGCTTCATCCAAACAAAATTGATTATTTTTTTCAACTTCATACCATTTATCAAATTCGTTTTGCTTTTGAGGGGGCATTCCTCCATATAAGTAATCAGATTTCGGGGGTAGTTGTTGTAGAGTTTTACCATAATTTTCAGAGATGTTTGCCAAATGCGGAAAAAATTGTTTTTCAGTTACTTGTAGCCCAAATGCACCAATCAGCTTCCCCAGAGCGACTGGACAAAGGTTATACGAGTCCCGGAATATAACCTCATTGCATTTATTGTTGCGGGGAATTTTCAATTCATAAAGTTTATTACCACGACGAATTATTGAGGGAACAACACCATTTACATATATTTCTTTGAACACCATAATCATATCATAACGCCCTCCATTGTGTGAAAATGCCATTGTTGTATATTGAGGGTTAAGTTCAAAAAGAATCCATTGTATGAAGAATTTAAGCGGGTTTTGTGTGACGATTTGCTTATCAACTTTTGTTTGATTGAATGGACGGTGTGAAAATGTTATGGATCGATTGTTCCCGCAGATTGTACAACTATTTCCTTTTTGCCTTAGAGGTGAGCGCCATAATTGTTCATTTTCCATGCATTTTGTACAAGTTACTGTTGCTGCGATAAAGTTTACGTTGTGTAGCCGTCTTTCTTCATTATCATTTTTTATCACTTCATTTTGTGTGGCCTCAAAATCGAAAGTAACCAGACGATAATCAACTCCTTTTTTCAGTTCCAAAGGGCGAATAAAACATCCTCTATCCACGTTGTGAAACTGACGACAAATTTGACACCACTTTTGACCACAAACATGTTTCTTTTCAGCCTCTCTCTTGTAATTTTTCATTGACCAGATTACTCCACATTTATCACACTGTTTTGTTTGGCGGCAATTGCTAATCTTTTTGTGATGGTTGAAGCATTCTCCATTCAAATATATTTTCCCACATTCATCACATTTCTTGTAAAAGTCTCCTGTTGCCACACAAGGTCGTTCACTTCCAATGCGTCCACATAATCTGCAGAGAGATTTACATTTCAAATCATGTTCCTTTGACTTTCGAAACTTTTTTTCACAGGTAAAGCAGTATTTGTGTTTCAACCCAAACATACCTCCAACAAATCTTATTCCATCAAAATGGTTATTTTTGTGAAAAATTGAAATAGGCATGTTAAAATTATCGTTCCCATATTTGAATATAGGTTTCTCACTGATACTTCCAAAAATAAATACTTTAAATTTATAGCCTGCATCCTTGTATTTATTATTCCAAAAATCGACAACAACTGGTACATATTCTACAGCATCATATTCAGGAAGATCATGAGGGATTTTTGCTGATTTTATGAGGTTGAAAACATCATCCATTTGTCTGTCGCCATTTTTTAAATATCTTGAAAAGTTCCATTTAGCGCCCAATTCTTTAGCAAAATATTTTCTTGTTATTTCCAGCGCATAGAATAAACATAAATTGTTTGGGTTTGAAATTTTTATTAATCGATCAATATTTATATGTGTAATTATTGCAGAATTTTCTTGGGGTGCGCGTCCTCTAATTGATTGATTCTTTGGCAATGATGAAATACCAAGTGTCTGGATTTTAACTGTGAATGGTTGGCCAAGAAGAGAACCTTTTTCTATCTTAGATTGAGAAACAAGCTGGAATCTATTGAGAATGTTATCGATAGTATCATTTTCAATTTTTCTAATTGGGATCCATATGTCGTTGTCTAATAATTGTGAAGATATTATAGCTCCTAATCGGTCAGGTTCAATTGATTGCCTTCTTGAGGCTTCGATGGTTTGATCCATACAATCGTGAATTATTTTTCTCAGTAGTTCCTCCGGATTCTCGGGTAGCTTTTCAATAATAAACTTGCCTGTTGTCCCCATTATTTTAAATTTACGGTTAAATGATGTATCGTAGTCTATTTGTCGATAATAGTTTTGCAAATTTAATGCACCTGCACCGGTTTGTGTGTCAATGAATAAATGTGGAAGAAGATCTCGGATGAGAAATCTTGCGCGCTTATTGGCAGAGGGTGTAGTTTGATCGTTATTAAATGCCATTTTAAAGTTTTTAATTTTAAATTGTAGAAAGTGTTTTTGGTTTTTGAGTTAAATGGTTAAGAATGATAAAAACTTTGCCTTTTATACTCTTCGTTTCAGACGGATAGGCGATTACGAAATATTTTAGTCAAGGACAAATGAAGATACTAGTAAAATCTATTCGCTCTAAATCATCAATCTGTCGGTGACATTTATAAAGTTTGCATTTTGTCGCTTGACATTTTGGAAATTGGCATTTTGTCGCTTGACATTTTGAAAATTGGCATTTTGTCGTTTGACATTTTGAATGTTGGTATTTCGAAATAATTAGCTCCGCCCCTTACATTTGTACTTCCGTTCATTTTTTAAAATCATTTTAATTTTTTTCTAGAATTTTGTCAAATTTTTTCCCTCATTTTTTAATTTATAATTATTTATTAAATTTTATGATTTATTTTTATTATTTTTTGACATTTTAAAATTTTTTGGAAATTTTTTAAATTTTGAAATGCCCGCCAATTTTTAAATTTGGCATTTTGAAATAAACCCCTTACATTTGTACTTCCGGTCATTTTTTAAAATCATTTTATATTTTATGCAAAATTTTGTAAATTTTATTTTTTATCATTTTTATTTAATTAAAACTATTTTTATTTAATTTTTTAAATTTATTTTTAAATTAGAAAGTCCCTTTTAAATTTTTCTATCAAGACTAAAAATATTTCAAAATGTCAAATTTCATATTGTCAAATTTTTTAACAAAATGTGTCTCACCATGAAACGTCAAAAAATTATTTTTTCATTCCCCACAAAGGCCAAAGGGAAATTAATAATGGAATGATTAATTACCCTAATTAATCGTGATTAATTACCCCTAAACACTTCCCAAAGAAAGGTGTTTGTGGCAAATATCAAAAAATACCCCCTATAGGCTTAGGTTTTATTGATGAGGGAGTGAGCGATTTGGGTAGCTACCTTGAAAAAAGGAAGAGCTATTTGGGTAGAAGAGCGATTTGGGTTGTGGAGCGATTGGGGACTAGTTAACTACTGCCCTGCAACCAAGGGGTGGTAAGAAAAGGGTGGTTAGGAATATGAAATGTGTCTTTACCTTTTGGTTTCCTTTGATTTGCCGACTTCCTCCTCCATAAGGTTGCACGCAGTGCAACCTTGTGGGGGGGGTAACTACTCCAGTTCCAGTTCTGGAACTAGTTCCAAGCTAGTTCTAGTTCCAAATTTTTAATTTTTTTTGAATATGAAAAATTCATCAATTTTTTTAAAAATCATTTAGTGTGCGGCAAAATCGCATTCACGAGATCCCGTAAAGGGATTTTTTTCAAAATTTTTTACGGGACGGGATCCCGCGAGATTAATCCCGTAAATCCCATTCTAAAAGTTGCCGGGATCCTGCGGGATTTCGGGATTTTCACATAATAGATATCGGGGAGATATGAGGATATGAAGGGCCTAAGGGATTTAAAAGGATATCTGGGTGTATTGTAGTGATATCTGGGTTATAAGAGGATTTTGAGTGATATCGGAGGATTTAAGGAGATTCGAGATAAACTGGAGGATTAAAAGGCCAAAAAATTCACTTTTTCAGCGCCGCAGGCGAAAATTTTCAGACTTTTGGAAGACCATTTCAACAGATTTCTTCCATTTTCAGCGCCGCAGGCGAACATTTTGAGAATTTCTAAGGTAGTAGGCCAAAAAAATCACTTTTTCAGCGCCGCAGGCGAAAATATTTAGAATTTTGGAGCTCAAGCAGACAGATTTCTTCCATACGCAGTACGCTGCAGGTAATTTTGGAGGAAATTTTGTCAAAAATATACCCCCAAGAACTAGTTCCAGAACTAGTTCCAAAGCTAGTTCCAGACATTTACTAGTTCCGTAGTTCCAGTTCCAAGCTGGTTCCAGGCATTTACTAGTTCCGTAGTTCTAGTTCCAAACTAGTTCCAGATAATCGTTAGTTCCGTAGTTCTAGTTCCGGAACTGGAACTGGAACTTTGACATCACTGCCTACCAGAGCTGCGTCGAAATTTTGATTTTCGATTTTCGTTCGATTTTTGATTTTTTTTTTCAAAATTGCATTATCCTTTCTCTAAAAAATGAAGAAATTTGGCTGTTTAGCCTTACTAATCACAGAAAAGAAAAAAATCTGCTCCTTGGCGTTCAAAAATTTTCATAATTTTCGCCTGCGACGCTAAAAATGAAGAAATCTCGAGACTAGGCCTTACAAAATTGTCAAAATTTTCGCCTGCGGCGCGGATGAAAACGTTTTGGCTTATTCGCATTAAGTTATCCATTCCCTGGTTTAATACTAGTGTTCGGCACGGTTCGGTACTCCCGCGGTACTCCCGAAAGTACCGAATCGGTACTTTTCGGTACTCCCGGAATCGGAACCGTCCCGATGAGATTTTGGAAGATTTCGGTACCACTCGGTACCGGTACTTTTCGGTGCTCCCGGTACCGGTACCGAAAAATCCATATGCCGAACACTATTTAATACCAGGACTGGACGCAGTTGCGGAATGCGTATTGCGGGTGCGTGTATAGGTGGTATATAGGGTGCGTGATAGGTAGATATCTCAATTAACCAATGATATCTCAATTAATCCATTTATCTTACACTAATAAGAGTAGGTGGACGGTATATCACGAGTATCAAGGGGTAAGTAGAATATCGGAGTAATAAAGGATTTAAAGTGATCTAGTCTAGGATTTATTTGTTCTCTAATCAACCCCATAATCCTGTATCCGATATCCGATCACTGATATTCCTCAAGACTACTCTTAATCCATTAATTCCCCTTATTTCTCAAAATTAACCTTTATATCTTCATATTGCGGATTGTTTGATACTCTTTTATTTATTTAAAAACATCCCGATTTTCGATTACTAGTGTGCGGCAAAATCGCATTCACGGGATCCCGTAACGTGGTTTTTTTCAAAATTTTTTACGGGACGGGATCTCGCGGGATTAATCCCGTAAATCCCGGAATCCCGGTAATCCCGTTCTCAAATTTACCGGGATACCGCCGGAATTCCGGGATTTTAACAAAAAAATTTTTTGATTATAAATATGTTGAATATCGGCGGATTTGGGAATTATATCGGTGGATTTCGACGGATTAAGGGAGGAATGAATATGTAGATAACATCGTATTAAGAGGAATATCAGTGGATTAAGAGAGATTAAGAGCATTTGAATGCTTATAGGTGGATTTAGGGGGATATCGGTGAATATTTGGTTACTAGATTTCTTCATATTTCAGCGCCGCAGGCGAAAATTTTGAGTATCTTGGAAGGCCAAGAAGCCATATTTCTTCTTTTTTCACCGCCGCAGGCAGTTTACTGGATTAATTATGAATCCCGTAAATTTGAAAAAAATTCCCGGGATCCCGGAACGGGATTGGGTTTTCAAAATTCGACCGGGACGGGATCCCCGGGATTAATCCCGTAAATCCCGAAATCCCGATAATCCCGTTCGTCGCTTAAAAATCGGGATTTCGGGACGGGATCCCGTAAAATCCCGAACGGGATCCCGTCCCGTGCCGCACACTATCGATTACCGATTTTCGTTTTGGTTATACTTGAAATGTGCAAATACTTTTTAAAATATATTTATTAATTACTGGAAAAAATATTCTTAAATAATTTTCTCAGCCGAACAAGTTATTTGGAATTTTAAAAACCCAAATGCGAAATACGCCGAACAAGAACAATTACCCGAACAAAATTTAGGACAATTTAGAGGACACCAATACGGTTTTCTTTCAAAAATTTAATTATGCAATAAAGTAATATTTAGATTTTGGAACTGATTATCAAAATGTTCAGAGTTATCAAATTACAGAGTATTATGATAGACAAATTGGTGGACATTCATTCGGTTAATATTACTTTAATATGCTAAGTTGATTAAAGAACATAAACATTTTAAATAAACTAAACTTTATTAAAATTATTTTTATCAGATATATATTTATATCGTTTTAATTAAGCTAATCACAAAGAAAATAAAAAGAAACAAGAAGCTGAATTAGCTCCACTTCCAGAAAGTCTTCCTTATCCCCGTAATTTGATTATTTAATATTAAAATAAAGTTTTACGATAAGGTTATGATTACGGAACATCCGATTTCCATCAATCTGGCAATTTTTATGGCCATCCTTATGGCTTTTCTGAAGAAGGTAACTAAAACTTAAACACTTTAAACAAATATTTTCTTAAAATAAAGAATATCAAAGACAATTGGAACAAGTAATGTTTGAGTCCACTCAAAATATTCAACCTCATTTTCAACATCAAAGACAAATAATTCGAGGCTTTTTAATTATTTACTAAAATTTTTCTGATTTTAATTAATTAAGAAACTCCTCAACACCAAGGGCAATCTTCAAAAGATACAACAGGCAAGTGAAAGCAAAATGATCCTTCATTTCATTAGGCTAACTTCAATCAGACACGATTGAGATCAAATCCTATCACTTGATTTTTACAGCTACTTTGGGATCTCTATATACGGATTATATTATATGACGGATCGTATATCTAATATAATAGAATTTTCTGTTAACCGAAACTGAGCCAAAGTTTCCGGATAATCGACCAAAACTTTTATTACTACAGAATTATGGAAATAGTTGCTTATTAGTAGGGAGCGGATTTTTATTGAAATATATTTTCTTGCAAAACCATTTCGTTGAGGTAAGCCCAAATATGCCATTAGTTTTTCGATAAAACGATTCTGAACAAAGTTGTATTTCAATATATTTCAATATTTTGCCAATTTTCCCGTTATTTCAATATTTTGTACTTTTTGAAGATTATTTCAATATTTTTGCATATTTTTACCAAAATGTTGGGATTTTTTATAAATTTTAGGAAAAAATGAAGAAATCTAGCCGTTTGACGACCGGGAATTCTGAAAATCGGGAATTCTGGCTTATTTAATGGGGTAATTCTTATGGGAGATTGTACTTACACTTTTTGTACTTACACTTAGAGTACATGAGTACCGAGTAATTGGGAAAAACCGAGTTCGAGTAATGCTGAGTTTGAAAAACCCGAGTCCTAGGACGAATTCAACTTTTTAGGCAAAGTTCGAGTAAATCGAGTAATTGAAAGAACAAAATTCACCAAAATGTTCCATTTTTCTCAGTAGCAGCACATACATAAAAGGTTTTTCAAGCACAAAAACAGTTTTTCGTTAAATTTGAACTTTTTTTAAATTTACCTACTAAAATAACAGTAATTCATTTCAATATTTTGCTTATTTTTGGCATTTTTTGTCAATATTTTGCCAATTTATTTCAATATTTTATGGCCATATTTTAAGATTTTATTTCAATAAAAATCCGCTCCCTACTTATTAGGGTTGGGGATATAAGTGTATTTGGCTTGATATCGGGCAATAAAAAGGTTAAAAGGTTTATTATATATATTTAGAGTAACATTAAAATAATATAATCTCAAAATATCTCAAAACAGCATTTCAGTTACCGAAATCTTTACTTATGTTTAATTATCTACTTTTTTTGTCACACGATCCAAATATTTTTCTTTCAGTTTATTATATTAATTTTCTTAATTAATTTGAAATAATCATTTTAAGAAAATATATATGAAATCTTGGAACAAAAAAATCAGTAGAAATCCAAGAATAAATTTAAAAATTAATAATTTTAAAATAGAAATATTAGTTTTAAAATCTCAAATAATTTTAATAAAGCTTAACTTTAAGAAAATCAAAATCAACAACAATATGAATTGCCTCCATTGCCCGAAAGTCTTCCTTATCACGGTAATTTATTTATTTATTATTAAGATAAAATTCAATAACAAGGCCATGGTTACCAAACTTTTGAAAATGATCAACATGGATATCCTATTGACCATCCGTACGGCCATCATTCTCAATATGCCTTTTCTGAAGAAGGTAATAAAACATTTCAATATTTAAATTATCTGTTAATATAAAATAAAGAATATCAAAGACAATTGGAACAAGCAAAGTTTGAGTCCACTAAAAATATTCACCCTCATTTTCAACATCAAGGCCCAATAATTCGAGGCATTTTAATTATTTAATTAAATTTTTGTAAATTTACTTATTTAAGAAACCCCTCAACATCAAGAACAAGGACAATCTTCAAATGATCCAAAAGGCAAAGGAAAGCAAAAAGATCCACGATTTCATTAAGAATAGATCTGTAATATTTTTAATATAATCTTATTATAAAAATTTTATTTTTATAGGAAATTTATTTAAAAAAGATGAAGAACGAATTGAAAAATTGTGTAGCTTTGGTTCTGAGGAAATGATTTTTTTATTCAAAGATACAAACAAATTTTTATATCATCGAAAAATTTATCTTTAAATTATTTCTTTTTAACAAAACATTTTTCAAAAAAACTTTGAAATTTAATTTCACATTTGTCATTTCCTTTTAAAATCTGATTTGGCAATTTCCTGATAACGAGATAAACACAAAATATTTTTTTATCTTTTTGTATGATTTTCTCATAAAAGCTGATTTACATGATAAAATTCAAATTTTTAGAATTAAACTTTATAGACAACAGATTTTTTCAATATTATAACTAGTAGAATAAATTTCAATTAAAAATAGGATAGATGAAGCCTGGTTTATGAAAAAATTAGAACGATTTTAAGAAATTTTTCATATTCAAATACTAAATGTGTTTTGTATATTCCTTATAAATAAAGTTTTCAGAATAGATTTACTCTTCTATAAAATTAATCAGTAATATCTTAACAATATTCAAAAAAATTCCCGTTCATTGCAAAAAAAAAACTGCCTAGTCCAATGCCTTTTTACCTTTCTTCCCATATTCAAAGAAATGACCATCAAAGATGAATGTATTAAAAAATCAGTCGGTATTATCGGTATTTGAGTTTTTTCAGTACCGTAAAACGTTAAGAATACCAATAAATAAATAAAAATACCGTCGGAAGTAAGGTACGGTTCGATCTTTAATTTCAATTAAAAGAGTAGTGGGTTTGAATGGATAGTAACTAGGGTTGTTGGCGACCGGTTTTAAAACCGGAATTTTTGAAATTTTTTTGCCAAAAATTAACCGTTTTTAGAAAATTTTAAAAACCGAAAACCGGAAATTTGTGAAAATGAGTGATTTTATTAAAAATTCCCTCAAAATTAAACCGGTATTTGCCTAAAACTCAAAACCGAAAACCGGGTTTTTAAGATTTATATTAACCGAAAACCGGGGGTAGCGGTTAATAACCGGTCGCCAACAACCCTAATAGTAACCTAAGAAAGAGCGATGTCTTGGACATCACTATTAAATACATAAAAAATGTCGGTGATTTTTATTTTAATCGTATGTATTTTTCTCAACTAAAATCAAGTCGTCGAGCACCGAATAATTGATAAACTCAGAGTTCGAGTACGAGTTCAATTTTTAGGTCGAGACGATAAACGAGTAATTTTTATAAAACAAAATTTTAAAATAATTATAATAAAAACAATACTTTTACTACAAAACTCGGCAGTATTCAGGCTCGGTTTTTTCCAATTACTCATTACTTGAGGTACGCTACTCAAAAATAATAAATTACTTTCTAATTTAATCAAATTTTACCAACAAGTGTAAACATGCTGTCGAAATAAAAATAATTTTTTACTACAATCTAAATGAATCAATGTTTCGGGAATGTTTGAATAAATTAATTCCCAAATAAAATACTGGTATAATTTCGGAATACTAAACTGAAAGCTAATGGGTCAAATTATATGCCATTCGAAAGAGCCCGTCGAGTTGAGTCGAATGGTGAAAAAATTTTCGTGCGGACTCACACAGGAGCTGAGATACAGTACCCTAAATTTCGAAAAACCATAGGGGGACCAAGCTGTTTTTTGAGGGTGAAAAATTAAAATATGCAAATGATACCTCATTCGAAAGAGTTCGTAGAGCTGAGTCGAATGACACCAAAATCAACGAAATCTGACTTGATTTTACAAAGTTATGAGCATTTGTTTTAGCTCCTTACCTTTGGTCTACGTGCATGTTTTTCTTGCTGGGGAGGAAGCCAGACATGCCGACCGCAGCTAAAATAGGCATAAGTTTATGTTACGAGCCCAGACCCAGCGCCCGTAGACTCCCCGCGAGGCGCGTGCCGCAAAACTCCGCGCAAAGCGCGGAGTTTTGCACAAGCGCCTCGCCTACGCCCCATAGGTTTACGTTGCTAGTTTTTTGTGTTGTAACTTTGTCTAAACTTTTTTAATACAGGTGATTTTGGTGTCTTTCGACTCAACTCGACGAGCTCTTTCGAATGAGTTATAATTTGCATATTCGAATTTTTCAACCCAAAAACAGCTTGGTCCCCTATGGTTTTGCGATTTTCGAGGACCTGTATCTCAACCCCTGTATGAGTCCGCACGAAAATTTTTCCACCGTTCGACTCAACTCGACGAGCTCTTTCGAAAGACATATGGTTTGACCCATTTGCGTTCTGTTTAGTATTCCGAAATTTTTCCAAAATACTTTGTAATCTTTGTTCATTTGTCTCTAGAATAAAGCAAAAAGTGCTTTTTGATATTTTTGTTTGGCAACTAGGTAATCGAGTGCGTCGAGCCCGAATATGGGCTTAGAATTTGTTTATTTCATACTCCGCACACTTTAAGAATTCGATCAAGTCAAATTCTGTTAAAAATTCGAAATTAAAAGTTTAGAGCTAATCCGACAAGTTTCTTAAAGCTGAAGCAAATGGACATAGTATTATGCTTCGACAACCTTAATCGAAATTATGTTGTCTGATTTATATACGAAGTCATCAGAAGTTCATTTATTTGACTATGGCTTCGTCAAAATTGTTGAAACATAATAATTGTTTCGACATACAATAAGCTCGAAGAGTCATCTGGGATTACTTCTACATTTCATTGTCGAATTTTTAAACCGATTTCGACTTGGTCCGTATCGGGTTAGTGAACCGTAAATTACCTCGAATTCTAAATCCGATTTCGCAATGGTCGAAAATGAACTCTTATATGTATGACCAGCACATCCGATTACCTACTGCAAAATTTCAAAAGTATCTAAAAAGCAATTTTTTATTTCTAGGGCCAATGAACCAGAAGCTTAGCCATCATTTTTCTTTCTCTATATCTTCTTTAACTTTTCTTTAATCAGATTCAGATCCGCTTTTATTTAAATCAATTTCCTTCCCATTTCGATTCGGATCATCAAAACGATGCCCGATTTCACGCAAATGTAAACGTCCTTGATCTGTTGGCTCTTAAATTTTTAAAATTAAAAATATTCGAATAAAAATAAATTCATTTTCATTTATTTATACCTCTAATCATTGGTCCTTGTGCTCGACCTCGTAGTTCTTGGTAGATTCTAACAGACTCTTCCATAGCTTCTTGCGTTTGTTGATGTTCAATTTCTATTTTTTTAAATTTTAATCATAAGATTTTAATTTTTTAAATTTTTATTATTAAGATTAAATATTTTTAGTAAAAGCTATGTTTAATTGTCAATTTGTATAAATTATAAACATCATTTAACAACTAAGGGAATAAGTATATCTACTAAAAATTATTTTACAATATAGTACATACCTTGACCACTTGGATATAAAGCTGAATGATGGAAAGTTTGTTGAAATTGTGGGACATAACTTCCTCCATAATGTCCTGAATAATAAAGTTAAAATTCAAAATAAATTAATGGGGACCGTATTGATGTCCGCCATATTGTCCAAAATTATGTCCAACTGTTTGTGATTGCTGAAGGTATTGATTATCAATTCCGGCTTGTTGAGGGTTAGTAAAATCCCATATTTCTTGGGTGCCTAATTAAATTATTGATAAAATTATTATCAACACAACACACTCATTATGTGAGCTTTTCTCCCAGTACCAAACGGTGATTGACTAATTGAGAAAACGGAAAATCTGCCTCTAGTATTGTAGGTATACTTGGCCTAGAATTTACTTGTTTGTTTACATTTAGAACCATGGAAATCGCATCCCTAAACATTAGTGATGGTCGGGAGTCAAAAAAAGCCGAGAGTCGTGAGTCAAGACCGAGACCGGGAATCAACCCCATGACTGAGTCCCGGGTCGAGACCGAAAGTCGAGACCGAGAGTCGAGACCAGAGATTAGGAGGGATATCACTTGATATACCCATATATATTCTTGATAATCCTATACCCCTATATATCCTTAATAATCCTTCAAATTCCTTTAATCCCCACATCCACATTATAACTGTACTCCTTCTAAATCTATCGATATCCACCTTAATCCATTGATATTCCCATTAATCGCTTTGAATCCCATTATTTCCCTCGATATCCCTCCAAATTGAACGATATCTTCTTCATCCCTCGATGTCACTCACAAGTCCCTTTATATTTACTTTAATCCTTCCAAATCTATCCCTCTTAACTTTAATCCACCTCTATAGCCTTTCAAATCCCCATAAGCTCCGATATCCGACAAGTCCATTGATACCCCTAATATTTAAGGCCGTATACATTAATTCTTGTATTTTGTAAGGTTTTAATCCATAAATCCTCCAATTTCATTCATTTTCTGCGACGCAGGCGAAAATTTTGAGAATTTTGGAGGTCATGAAGCCAGTTTCTCCCATTTTCTGCGCCGCAAGTGAGGAGTTAGGCGCCTATGCGAAAATTTTGGAAAATTCATGATTAAATTAAAATTTCTAATGCCATTTCAAGTTTAAAATATTAAAAAAAAATATAAAATCAAAATCAAAGTTAATAGACATTTATTTTTGAAAAGAAAAATTTTTTCAGCCTCAATTCCGCCCTGAATTCGAACACATCCTACAAAAATAACGAAATGAGTGAAGTTAAGAAACCTAACCACTCAACCATAATACAACCAAAAAAAAAACGAAGAAAATATAAATAATTTGTTCCATATTCCTTAAAAATTTTAATGTCAAAGTACACGAAGGCAAGAGTAAAATTAAAAAAAAATTTCCGTCATTAGGGGTGTAAATTTAGTCTCGTTTTCCGAGACTAAAACCCCAAGACCGAGAGCTCAAAAACCCGGGAAATTTCCCGACTCGGGAACCGAGACCGGGAATCCCGGCCATCACTACTAAACATCACACAGTCTGAATATGAGGAATGATCTGTATGATCAACAATATCTGTGGATAATTTAATCAAATTATCATTCTTCTACTATTTTATTAAGAAATTATTTTTTTACCTTCAAGTTCTACATCGTTGTAATTGATAGAACGTTGTTCAAGCGTGTTATACCCTTAAAAGTTTAATAAGCTTTCTAAATATTTTTACTTATACAAATTCTATAGTTTTTACATTTTTATATTATTTTCGAGAACGACATTCCCCGTAAAAAATATATCTCTGAAAAAAGTCACATCCTTGACTTTCGGACGATTGACGCGGAACAGCTATAACAGGACATAAGCTAATAAGTAAGAAAAAGATTGTGCATTTTTACTTTAGCTAATGAATTTTTCGGTTAAGGAATTTTGTTATACTACATATGTTTTCAAATTGTAAAATAATAAAATTGAAATGTTTACCTTTGACTGAAGTTTTATGCAAATCAGAATACAAATGTTGTTTAATCTCTCTCATCTCAAGAGTAAGAATCTGTAAATAATTATTTCGAAATTATTCAAAAATTACTTTTGTAAAACTAACCAGAAAATTATATCCATAAACTCTACACGCTTCACATGCATAACAAAAAGCTTCGTTATTCGGGATAAGAAACTTTCTTCGATCTAAATTTTCAATTTTATCTGAATTTGACTTGTTTTTAAGAGCGCTGAATCTTGATTCTAATTTCTTCTTTTCTGTAAATTTTAATTTTATAATTAAAAGTGGCTTTTGGTAAAATTCCACAAATTTTGGGCGAGTTACGAAAAACAATGTAGAATTAAAACTAAAAATAAATATATCTCGGTTTCCCAGTAGAAATACACATAATATTTTGATGGCTATTAGATTTTCTTTTAACAAATGGCTACTGATTAAATAATTATATCGGTAATTATTTACTGTTTTCATTATTAGATATTTCTGCCATTCTTTCATCCAATTTTTTATGTGCATTGTTATGGGCATTAAAATTATCTATTTTCTTGAACCAGAACTTAAACATAAAAATACCTAATTTAAATTTTAATATTTTTATTAAATTACATATCTCTTGCAACGATTACAACCAACATATATCTTTGCATTATTAATTCCTTCAGCCAGATGATAATTATTCGAACTTCCCTCAATGCCTTCAATCCATTTATAACGATCTTTTAATTTTAATATTAAAAATTAACCACAGTAAATCCTCTAAAATAGGCCCCCTTCCAAAATAAGCCCCCCTAAAATTAGCCCCCTATAGATGTCGATCTAAAAAAATAAGCCCCGAGGCTTATTTTAAAGGATCTACGGCAGATATTTTATAATTATATTTTAATATTAAAAACTAATTATGTAACGGATTTTAGATAGCAAAAAATACGATTTTGAATACATATTTTTAATAACTTACATGCTTTTGATCTATTGGAATCTTTTGGATCTTCATTATATATTATTTTCATATGCACTTTACTATTATGTGATAGCATATGCTGATGAATATGACGAAGCATCAACGGGGATGATGTTCCGTCAAAGTGGGAAGCTATTCCGGAAGTAGTTCCGTCAAGAGCGGAAGTTGTTCCGTCAGCGGGGGAAGTTTTTCAGCAACGGGGGATATTGTTCCATCGACGGGGATGTTGTTCTGTCATTAGGGGAAGTTGTTCCATCAGCGGGGGTGTTATTCCGTTAACGCGGATGTTGTTCCGTCAATGTGTGAAATTGTTCCGTTAACGTGGGAAGTTGTTCCGTCAACGTGGTAATTCGAACAGTCCGTCAACGTGGTAATTCGAACAGTCAAATTCTGTTAAAAATTCGAAATTAAAAGTTCAAAGCTAATCTGACAAATATCGGTAATAGTGAAGCGTACAGACCCCATTTTTTCCTCCTCAATTTTTCCCCTATATTTTTACAAAATGGTCAGACTTTTTCCTTTCTTCCATCCAATTTGCCTTTCTAATTTTTGCCTACAATCAAACAAAAAGGATTAGAAAGGCAAATTAGAAAGTCAAATTGGATGGAAGAAAGAAAAAGTCTTACCATTTTGTAAAAATATAGAGGGAAAATTGAGGAGGAAAAAATGGGGTCTGTACTCTTCACTATTACCCAAATATCTTCAAGCTAAATCAAATGGCAGCAGAGTATTATGCTTTGACGATACTAACATCCGATTACCTATTGCCAAACATAAAAAATATTAAAAAAGAAATTTTTCGTTTTTCTAGGTGCCAATGAAACAGAAGAAAAACCAATCAATTTTCTCTCTCTATCTGCTTTAACTTTTCCCTAATCAGATTCAGATTCGCTTTGATTTAAATCAATTTCCTTCCCCTTTCGATTCGGATCATCAAAACGTTTCCCTGCGTCACGCAAATTTATAGGTCCTTGATCTGTTGTCTCTTAAGTTTAGAAATATTCGTATACAATATAATGCAATTTCATTTATACCTCTAATCATTGGTCCTTGTGCTCGACCTCGTTGTTCTTGGTACATTCTAACAGACTCTTCCATAGCTTCTTGCGTTTGTTGGTGTTCAACTTCTATTTTTTTTTAATTTTAATCATAAGATTTTAATTTTTAAAATTTTTATTAATATGTATAATTAAATATTTTTAGTAAAAGTTGTTTAATTTAGAGTTAGGAACAGGTCCGGGACCCGTTTCCCGGTTTTTTCGAAGTTAAAAATCCACTAAAAATCACTCTACAATATACATACCTTGACGACCTGGATATAAAGCTGAATGATGGAAAGTTTGTTGAAATTGTGGGGCATAACTTACTCCATAATGGCCTAAATAATAAATTTAAAATTCAAAATAAATTAATATGGACCGTATTGATATCCGCCATATTGTCCAAAATTATGTCCGACTGTTTGTGATTGACGAAGGTTTTGGTAATCGATTCCGGCTTGTTGAGGGTTAGTAAAATCCCAAATTTCTTGGGTGCCTAATTAAATTATTGAGGAAAATTATTTTTTTTAATTTATTTATATTAATTAAATTTAAAACTCAACACACTCATTACGTGAGCTTTTCTCCCATTACCCAAAGAATGATTGACAGGGTGACTCCAAATTTCTGGGTTAATAAGCCGAAGCACATGCCAACAAAGTAGACCTTAAAGAGAAATCCGAGGAATCAAGTCCAATGAGTATTCCGAATAAGAAACTGGTTAAAACATCATGTAAATAACAGCTAATAAATTCATTTGAATTTGTTATTTATTAAGTACATTTTAACCAATTACTAAAGCAAATACCAAAAGTTTGATGTTGTTGAGTTACTAATCCTGGCTCTTCATATTCTGAACGATGTTGTGATTCTTAATTATAATTAAGGTCCGAAAAATTGGACTCTGGAAAATTGAGCTCCAAGATTGGGCAAATTGGGCTTAAAATTTTGTGAAAATTGGGTTCCACACAAATTTTGGCTAATTGAGAAAAGGAAAATTTGGCTCTAGTATTTTAGGCAAGGTGAATTCTGGGCTTAGAATTTACTTTTCTTATTTATATTTGGACCCATGGAAATCGCAGTCTTAAACATCAAACAGTCAGTTATATGAGAAATGAGGATCATTTGATCAAATTTTCATACTTCGACTATTTTATTAAAAAATTATTTAATACCTTCAAATTCTACATCATTGTAACTGATAGAGCGTTGTTCATGTGTGTTATACCCTTAAAAGTGTAATAAGCCTTCTAAATATTTTTACTGTATAAAAAATATTTAGACCATATAAAAATATTTTTTCAGCCTCAATTCCGCCCCTGGATTCGAACCCATCCCTACAAAAATAATGAAATGAGTGAAGTCAGTAAACCTAACCACTCATCGATCTAATAACAAAAAAAATGGAAGAAAATGTAAATATTTTGTTCAATTTTCCTTAAAAATTTTAATGTCAGAGTACACGAGGTACGAGTAAAATTCGAAAAATTTCCTTCATTAGGGGTGTAAATTTATCTCGTTTTCCGAGACTAAATACTTATTTTCGAAGACGACAAACTAAATCACATTTTTTAATAGTTCAGTTTTGAAAATGTGTTTTGAATTTCTCAATATTCCCAATTAAAAAAATTCCTTCTGAAAAAAGTCTCAAATCCCTGACTTCCAGAGACTTTCGGAGCTAATAACTAAGTCAAAGGATTAAGCATTTAAAGCTAATGAATTTTTCGGATAAGGAATTTTGTTGTGATAAATATGTTTAAAATATTGTAAAATGATAAAATTAAAATGTCTACGGTCGACTGCACTTTTATGCAAACGAGAATCCAAATGTTCTTCAATCTTTCTCATCTCAGGAGTAAGAATCTGCAAGTATTTATTTCAAAATTATTCAAAAATTCCTTTAGTAAAACTAACCACAAAATTATAGCCATTTACTCTACACGCTTTACATTCAAAGCATAAAGCTTCGTTATTCGGTATAATAAAATTATTTGGATCTAACATTCTAATTTCCATTGACATTTTACCTTTTTTAAATTTGTTGAATCTTGTTTCCAATTGCTTCTTTACTGTAAATTTCAATTTTATAATCGAAAATGAGATTTTGGTAAAATTTCATAAATTTTTGGCCGAGTTCTGAAAAACATTGTAGAAATAAAAATAATTATGTCTCGGTTTCCCTATAGAAATACTCATAATTTTTTGGCACCTCATGGATTTTTATGATTTTCGTTTAGCAAATAGCAATTTTGAGCGAGAAAATTATGTATAATAATTAACTAATTTACTTTTTTTATCATTAGATATTTCTGTCATTCTTTTATTCAATTTATTATGTGAATTGTTATGGGCATTAAAATTAATTTTTTGATCAAACAAAAACTTAAACATAAAAATAATTTAAATTTTAAATAATTGATTAAATTACATATCTTTTGCAACGATTACAACCAAAATAGATCTTTTTATCTTTCATTCCTTCAGCCAGATGAAAATTATTCAAACCGTTAACTTCTTCAATCCAATTATAACGAACTAGTTAATTTTAATATTAATATAAAAAAATATTTAAATTATTTAACAAGTTTTAAAGAGTGATAATAATAATATTTTTAATAACTTACAGGCTTTTGATCTATTGGAATCTTTTGAAAATTCATTAGGAATTATTTTCATAGGCACTTTAATGGTATATGATTGCATTTGCTGTGGAGGATCATCCAAAAATAGATGGCTGGAATACAAATATTCCATTTCGTGAATAGGAACGTTTTCTGAAGCTAACGGCTCTGCTACTTCTTGAACATTAGGGTCAATTGAGCCAGTTCCACCGATATATGTTGGTTCTGTTTCAGTCCCACTTGATTCTACCTCTCGGTATTGCCTGGGATTTAATTTGCCTCTTTTTGACGAACTTCCATTCACCGATCCACATAGAGGCGTTACAAATAATAAAAGAAAAATAATTGTCAAAATTTTCATTATTTTTCTGAAAATATTTTTGAATTTAGAGTAAAATTTAATAGGTAATAAATTGGGGGTTTCAAAATTGGGGGTTTCAAAACGGGGTTTTCAAATCCTTTATAGCGTGTTTCAGGCGTGAATAGTAGTGATGCTCGGGAGGAAAAAACTCGGGAGTCGGGTCGGGAAATGAACTCGGGAGCCTATTCCAAGATTGATCTATTCACTCAAACTTTTCACATCTTATCCGAAAACCGAACTATTCCAGGGAACTTTTCACCTATTCCATCGAACTTCACATTTTAATTTTTGATATCCCTTTTAATTTCAAATTCCTTGTCTGGGCCGCAGGCGAAAATTTTTTAGGTTTGGAAGTCTAAGAACTAGACTTCTTTTATTTACCGCCGGAGGCAAAAATTTTGAGAATTGGAAAGCCAATAGTTAGATTTCATCCTTTTTCTGCGCTGCAATTAAAAAAATTTTTTTATCTACATGGGGTATTTAATACAGGTGGGGCAACTAATTCAGGGAGAGACATTAATACAGTTTTTACGGTAGATTACATCCTTTTTCTGCGCCGCAGGCAAAAATTTAGAAAAATTTGGATGCTAAGAGGCCAACTTTCTTCCATTTTCCCTTTCCCTTTTTTATTTTTTACCGAACTATTAAAATATTTATCTCTATATCTCTAAAATATCTCCCACTCTGTTGTAAAATATTGAATTTGTACTTTAATGACACATAAGGGTATTTCAAAATTTTTTAATCAAACTACACACTCGATCTAATAATGCCAGATATATGGCCTTTAGAAAAAGACGGCGAGATCCTATTGACAAAGCCAGAATTTTTAATCAAGGATGTACGCAAAAGTCTCTCCGCAGTTGTCTCGCCGTAATTGTCGAAGCGCCAAGTATCTGGCATTAATAGATGAGTGTGTAGTTTGATTAAAAAATTTTGAAATATCTCATATGTCTTTAAAGTACAAATTCAATATTTTACAACAGAGTGAGAGATATTTTAGAGATATAGAGATATATACATATCTCTTCATTCAGGCCTGACAAGTTGGCAGTAAGTCTCGACAATTCCATTTGATCACCTCCTATTGCACTCTATAATTTACTGAAGATTTTATAATAAATTCCAGTCCTAATTAATATACATATATTTAATAGCAGCATTTTAAACATAAGTTTTAAATTTTTAATTACATTTTCAATTTTTTTAATATTAATTAAAATGGATCTCTGTTGTAAAATATTGAATTTGTACTTTAAAGACACATAAGGGTATTTCAAAATTTTTTAATCAAACTACACACTCGAACTATTAATGCCAGATACTTGGCCCTTAGACAAATACGTCGAGACAACTGCGGAGAGACATTTGCGTACATCTATAATTAACTATTCTGGATTTGTCAATAGCTTTCTTATATTAAAAAACTCTAATTTACGGCCGAATTTCTAATGTATACTATTAATTAGGACCGGAATTTATTACAAAATCATCTGTAAAGATTAAATTATATGAGAAATATGAGATAATGAATTTTTAAATTTGATGTTTGATATTACAATGTAGAGCAATTACATTCACACTTATAGCTTTTCAAAAGTATTAATTTATAGTCAATCTTTTTTTATAATTGACAAAACTACCGCCACATAAAAGCCGCTCATACATTAATTTCACCCGGTTTTAAAAATTATGAAGAAGATCCATTTTAATTAAGATTAACAAAAAAAATTGAAATGTAATTAAAAATTTAAAACTTATGTTTAAAATGCTGCTAGTAAATATATATTAATTAGGACCGGAATTTATTATAAAATCTTCAGTAAACTTTAATACCCGACTGAAACACGCTCTGAAAAATTTAAAAACGTCGTTTGTTTAGACCTCTGAAAATTTTTATGTGTTTTTGTGGTTATAAGTCTTGGCTTCAAAAATCCCAATTATTATCGCAAGCTACGATAAAAAAGAAAACTTTTAACATTATCGATAGAAAAATCACTGAGAAAATAATTAAAATTTAAAATTAAATTCTTCTATATTAGGTATAATATGTTTTAATATCATGTTTGCATTTGTCATATCCGCATTTGTCTTGGCGCCAAAAATTTCTCCACTCTCTCATACTGTATATTTTTTATTTTTTAAATTTAACTGCTTGGGCAAAAAAATTAATAGCTTTCTCCTTTAAAATCTGGCACGTCTATTTAAATATTTTAAAATCTACTATAAACTGTCAAAAATTATTTTTAATTTTCCTTTGTCTTTTTATTAAATAACATCTTATTAAATATTTTAACTAGCACAGCATTGAATAGTATTGGCCATATTTTGGCTCCAGATAGACATTATTCAAACCTTAGCTCCGGCTCCGATTATTTCAAATTTTTGGCTCAATTTTACTCCGGGCCGCTCAATTTTGACTCCATCGGCGCTTTAATTAATTTATTTTTTATTTCATTATGGATCAAAGAAAAGCGGGAATTTAAACGTTAAACATGGCGAAACGCATTTTACTTAGAATTATATAATACTGTTATAAGCCCCTTCGATATTTTCTTTAAAGCTTATTCTTTAATGAAGGAAATGAAACTTTCGAGTTTTTTATTTCTTTATTTACTACTATTAGCTCTACTTTTGTTCGATACAACTAAAAGCAGCTCAAACCAACCTTACCATCGTTATAAACCACGAGATGTTGGAACAAGCGGAACTAGTGAAAATGAAGGGACCGGAAGTATACCCACGAGTGCAGGACACAATCAAGGAGTGAATTCTGGCCAAGATATAGCTGAAAATTTGTCAGATTATGGTCAAATTTTTGGGGGTCATCCGTTTCTTCTAAATTCAGCTCAACAACAGAATCAGGGATTTGTATCAAATCAAGCAAAAATAAAGGATAATTCCGGTTAAAAATATTAATTAATTTATCAAATATTTATTTAGTTACGTAATTTATTTAAATTAGTACTCCTCTGCTGTAAATCTAATTACTAAAACTACAACAAAACATTATCAACCGTAACCCAAATAATTGAAATTATGAAATATTAAGAGAATTATTTCAAAATTCATTTATTAATTAAATATCTAAAATTTAAAAAAGATTTACATTTAGGTCGAAAGGAACAGTATGTAAGATATATTAACAACCTTCCTATAAATTCTGAAATGTATAAAGTAATCAGAGAAGGAAATGATTTTTGTATTTATTGCACTGGATGTAAGGAAAAAGTTATTGGCACACAGGTAGATCAAAGACTCATATATCACAATAATAGTAAACATGGAGGATATGGAACTGAAGGTACTTTACATGAATAATTAAGATTAAAATGGATTTTTATATAAATATATAGAACATAGAAAAACTTTGGAAAAATGGTTAAAAGAACTTGGCCAACAAAACAATTTTGACATTGAAGAAAAAACAAATATTCTCTTTTGTAAAATTTGTGGTGTTGAAGTAAAATTTATTAATTGAATACATTAATATTTATCTAAATTTAAGTTAAAGCCTTGTCTGAAAATTGCAATTGAATCACATGTTAAATTATCCCAACATATTAAAGGGAATATCCTTAGTAATGTTATTTTCTATATTCTTGTTTAATAATAATTTAATTAATATAATAAGGTATTGAGGAAACACAATCAAAAAAATTTTTAATAAAGGAAAAGGAAAAATATATCAAAAAAGTCGGTGATAAACGAGAATGCACATTATGTGATTCAGAGGTTTGTAATATTAATAAATTTATTTTTAAAAATGTTTTAGATTGATCGCAACAGTAAAAGACACTTAACTAGTCAAAAACATAAGGATAACTTGAATAAAGGTAGAGATTGTATGAAAAAAATACAATTTTGCTAGAAATAGAAATAAATAAATTGAATCAATTTTGGGTTTTGTTCTGTTCCAGGGTACCTACTATTAATGTTATTGCCTATTGTTTTTAATCATATCGAACTCTTCATTTTTTCCTAGTCTGTTATTCGAAATAATTATGCTGTCCTCCGACAAAACTCACATAGTTCACTTATGTATATGACATAAATATCGTCCAAATTAAAATCGCCCAGTAAAGTGCATTAAGCTTAAATTGGCAAATACTTTTTAAATTGTAAATTATATTTATAAATTTCTGCAAGAAAATAACATTTTTATAAATAATTTAATCAGCCGAACCGCAACAAGTTGAACAAGATCAATTAGCCGGACAAAATTTTGGACAATTTGGAGGACAATACGGTTAGTTATCTTTTGGGGAATTGAGGGGCAAATTTATTTAAATTTATATTAAATTTGGGCAGAATCCTTTAGTGTTACTATTTAATAATGCGTAATAAGTCTAAATTTAAAATTCGATTTGAATGTAAAATAATGTTGGAATTATTACTAGTATAAATAAAATTGGGATTCAAATGAAATAATTTGAAATAGAGAGTATTCGATAGCTTGTAAGATACAACAATACGCATAAGCAAACTGAACGAAAAACAACACCTCTAAGTAAATAGATAAAACGATTAACTTAATAATTTTAAAATACAGTTCGAGCGCAGCTAATTATAAATCTGAAAATAATTAAACAAAAAATTGAAAAAGAGTTAAAAGAAAACTTGGATTTTATTAATATTGATGAAAATAATTGCTCATTTGTTTGTAGTCCATGTAAAAATAATAAATATAAAAATTTCTTGGTTTGTTATTGATAAAATTGTAAAATTAAACTTAAAAATTTTTAGCTAAAACCTCGTGATATTAGGGATTTAAGACGGCATTTAAACTCAAAAAAACATAAAGATGCTATGAAAAGTAAATGTTTAAATATAACTATATAAATATTTTATCTAATTTAAACAACTATTCAACAAATTTTTCATTCGTATTATTCTTAGATTATAATAAAAGGCAAAAGCTTGATGATGAGCATGCCATTTTGGAGCAATCTAGTAATAATTAAATTTTAATGGAAAACTTAAATTTATTTATTTTTTTATAAATAAAAGATCTAGCAAATCTTTCTAGATATTAAATAAGATACATTGATTATTTAGTAGTTTTGAGGTTTCGCATTGATATATCAAATGCTCAATCGAATGAGATAATGCGGCGACATTTTCTAAGTTAGTAGTATAATCTCTACGTTGCAAATTTGCCACATCAAAGTTATGTGGATACTGATTTACTAAACTAATTAGTCTATCATGTTCACTCTACTAATTTACCTCATTTTACGTATTAATGCATTCTGATCGGCAATATATAAATGGTAAATCGCTCAATATAAATTCTAATTAATTTTTTATTAGCTATTCAATTATAGTTATTAATTGGATTGTAAATTTTAAAACTAGCATTACTATTAAATTCCCCATTTTATAAAAGGTTTTGGAACTCATCAACAAATTCCGGAACAGCATCAAATCTGGCATCACGGAATAGATACACAGCCCCATGCAAATTATCAATATCCTCAAACCTTTGGTATTTAAAGCAATAATTTTAATTATTAAATTTAATCATAAAAAACCCAAGGTCAAGGATCAGGGTTTAACACAGGTAAAAAATTTTGCTTTTAAATGGCATATTAAATTAAACATGTAATTTTATTGACAAAATTTGATACATAGGTGGCCTAAACACATAAATCAACTTTTATGAAACTTGATTCATTTTTAAAAGAAATTAAAATTTATATTTACTTTGTTAGCATTATATTTAATAAAGATTTTGCAGAAGTTCAACATGATCATGGAATGTCTTTTGAGCAATGTAATATAATTTTTAAATATAAATTATCTATCTTATTGGATATTTGAATCTTCTATAGATAGATTATAATATTGTCAGCTCTCAAATATGGGCTGATAATCTTAGTTAATATAAAAAATACATTTTATATTATCATCATAATATTATCATTAAATAAATATAGGTAGACCTAAACCAGTTAAATTTTTAAAATTCAACTGTAAAATTGAATGTTTTAGCAAAAGGTCCATTTGTAAGTTCATACCTACAAATAAGTATTTTCAGTTATGGAAGTACGCAAGTTGATTTGTAAGTCCTCTGAAATAAGCACGGATCGGGCCCCTGAATTTAAGCATATCAAATTTTTAACTCACAATATTTATTTATTAAAAAACTTAGTTTGGGATGATAATTTACAACATGAACCAACTTATCAATCAGCAGGAGAATATGTTCATGGACAAATACAAAGTGATTTTCAGTAATTTTCACAAAATAGTTATTTTCAATTCAATCACACTCAAATTGAACATATGTTAATCAAATCCTTCGATTGGTTTTACAGCTATTTTGGGATTACTATATATCAGATAATATAATATACCGGATATGATATCTATAGATAATAGAATTATCTGTTAACTGAGACTGAACCGACGTTCTTGGTTAACCGTCCCAAACATTAATTAGTAGAGTAATTTGAAATAATTATTCTAAAAAATATATGTGACATCAATCAGTAGAAATCCAAAAATTAATATTAAAACTAATAATTGTAAAATAGAAATAGTAGTTTGAAAATTTTAAATCGTTTTAATAAAGCTAAAATTTAAGAAAATCAAAATCAACAACAATATGAATTACCACCATTGCCCGAAAGTCTTCCTTCTTATCACGGTAATTTATTTATTCATTACTAAAATAAAATTTAAGGACAAGCCCATGGTTACCAAAATTTTAGAATTGATCAACATGGATATCATTCTGGCCATCAAATATTATTATCATATGCTTTTTCTGAAGAAGGTAATAAAGCTTTTCAATATTAAAATTATCTGTTAATATAAAATAAAGAATATCAAAGACAATTGGAACAAGCAAAGTTTGAGTCCACTCAAAATATTCAACCTCATTTTCAACATCAAAACCCAATAATTCGAGGCTTTTTAATTATTTAATTAAATTTTTCTAAATTTAATTAATTAAGAACCTCCTCAACACCAAGAACAAGGACAATCATTAAACGATCCAAAAGGCAAAGGAAAGCAAAAAGACCCTCGATTTCATTAAGAATAAATTTGTAATATTTTAAATATTAATCTTATTTATTATAATATTATATTTTTGTAGGAAGTTTTTTAAAAAAGCTGAAGAAAAAATTGGAAAATTTTATGGATTTAGTTCTGATGAAATGATTTTTAAAATTATTAAAAGACACAAACAAATTTTTATTTCATTTACAAATTAGTCTTTAAATTATTGCTTTTTAGAAATTTTTTTATCAAATCATAGAAAGAATATTTCCTTTTTAAGGGTTTTCGGAAAATTAGCTCTTTTTATGTAACGAGAATGGGCGTGCCTTTCTCCTTTTTGAGTTTTGCCATTTTTTAAAATAATTTTCATCTTGTCATTTACTTTTTAAAATCTGTTTTGGCTATCCCATGATATCGAGATAAACACAAAATATTTTTTATTCTTTCTGTTGATTTTCTCATAAAACTGTTTTATATTTTAAAATTTCATATTTTTTCAGGATTAAACTTTCTAGACAACAGATTTATATTTTTCTCGATATTACGCTTTTCTATTATCATTCTCAATTTAAAAATTCCTACTATTGTTTCTCCAAAGTTTTTTTATGTTTTTGATGTTTTTTTTATTTATTTTTATTTTTGATGCTATTAAAATTTAATTTAGGTTTTAAAATATTTTAAACTAAAAACAAGTCTTTTTCCACATTGGATTCGAACCCAACCCACAGCCAAAAATATCGGATTAAATTCAGCAACTTAATCACTCAACACGCGTGTTTAGGGAACCCTGAAAAACGATATATTTATTGAAACGAAATTAAGAAAATATTTTGGCGAAATGTACTTTAGTAATTCAAATGCTCGAAAAATTCCAAAATATTTCTGTCATTAAGGGTGTATTTTTAAACACGAAAATGTTTTTTTAACACGTTTAAAACACGTTTTTAAAACACGACATTTTTAAAACCGTCACCGGTCCTAGGTTGTAGCCGGTTTTCAAACCCCGGTTTTCGGTTCGGTCCTATTGTTTATCTTGAAAAGTATGATTTATTTAGAATTATAAAAAAAATTTTTTTTTAATTTTTATGTAAAATAGGAAAAATAATGGATGATTTTTGCTATCAAATTTTTAAAAGAAAACAAAATTTTTGAACTAAAATCTAAAAATCCAAGTTATGTTAAAAAATTAAATCCCAAATCACATCCTTCTTCTTTCTTCCGTTTCTTTCAAATTTGTTCATTCATCGGAATCGGGATATTCATTTAAATCAAAATCTATTTGTTTCCCCTTACCTTTAGAGCTCGGCCATTCATCAGATTCGTTAGTTGCAAGTCGAGTAGACCCTCCCTCTTTAATTATTTGAATTATTTACAAAATATTAAAAGAGTACCACGAATATTTATTCCTCCCCGATGTCGCCCTCCTAAAGACGCAATTCTTGCCGCCTCGGTATCCTTTTCAAATTCTAAATTTTATTTTCAATTTAATTAAATTAAAATTTTAAATTCAATTACGTTCATCTGGGGTTTGTTGTGGCATTCCATAAGCAAAGTGATGGGAATATATTGTTCCTGCATTATGTTAAATAATAAAATTAGTTGTTTAATTACCATAATTAGTATTGGTTTGATAATATGGATATTGTATTACATGCTGTCCATATTGATGTTCCGGATTTGGTTGCATAGACCAGTACCTTTTGATTTATTTGAAATAAAAATTTTTATTAGATTGTTAATTAATTGCAATATAATGGACAATAAAGCTAATAATATGAATAGATTACACGTAGGTACGTCCGAATTTTCACGGAGTCGGTGTAGCAAATTCGGGATAATTCACGGGTTCTCCCTTACCCTTCTAAAATTAAAATTGTGGAAATGAGGCTCATAGTCTTTTGATAAAGCCTTCGCTACAATTAAATTATTTCATGGTTTATTGAAATTAATAAAAACATTTTTTTGTGAATTTTTGCTGTCAGAGGTAATACTGTCTTGGGTAAGGGTAATTACATTAGTATTTAATATTAAACTAAAAACCTGGCTGCCCGTAAAATTGATGTTGATATGAAGTTCCTATAATTTTTTATATTTAAAATTGAATATTTAAATACCAAAAGTTTGAGGATACTGAGAATACTGATGATGTTGAGTATCCATTCCTTGTTGCCAGATTCCGAAACCTTCTTAGATAAGGTGTGAAAATTTACTAGTTTTACAAATCTTATAATTTTTAATTTTAGAAAAGCTGTTTACTTTTTGTAAAGCCTGAAAAAGTTAAGATCAAATTACTTCATCCCCAAGACCAAAATTGAAAACCCCAAAAAATGTCTTGAGTCAATACTCAAGACTCAGTATAAATCATGGTCAACTTTCTTTAGCCAATTTTTGTATTTTTAAGATTCTTAGCTATTTGCTTAGAAAAAGAGTTATTTGCTTAATTTTAGAAAATAAAACCTTGAAATTCTACAATGGTTATTTCAATAATAATTAAAATATTACCTTGATAAGGAGGGAATTCATGGTCTGTCTGATATTCATATTGTTGTTTTTTCTCATTTTCTTCAAGCTTAGCTAAATTAAATGGATTTAAGTCAAACATTTCAGTCTAACCCTTATATTTTTCCCATTAACACTAAAGTAGTATTTTAGTACTTAGTAGTACTTAGTAACTTATTAACTTAGTACTTAGTAACACTTTAGTAGTACTTTAGTTAATACTTTAGCAGATTAACACGGCCGGTTATCCACTAAATCATAAAAAAGAGTGGCTTCCGACACAATATTTATCGAATATTACATATTTATAGATCGGGAATCTTTAGGATTGAATTAAATAAGGTAAATAGGATAGTGAATAGGGAAAAAATAAAGAAAAATTGTCACTCCAAAAGGCAGCTTGGTACACCATATGAAATTCCAATATTTACCGTATGTATCTCTGTCAACAGATTTCCTCAACTAGGGAGTAGTACCATTCGACTCAGTTCTAGAGACTAAGTCGCCACTGGGATTTTATATACTACATATGTATATCCATTTTTAAATAAAATAAATACCGAAATGTCCGGGATCAAAATTTATTATAAATTCTGGAAGTATTTTGAATCCAGAATTCTCAACTTCATGTTGTTTTGATAAACCTTAGACATAATTTGTTGAATTTTTAACATAGTTTTGTAATAAAAAAGTCGGAAACTTGTAAAAATTGGGAAATAAATTAATCAATCTGTTAAAGAACTAAGCTAAAATTTTGTTTCTGTGCTTATCACACAATGTATTTATCTAAAAATTTAGTATAAGATTTCTCTCCTTGAAGGAGGTTTCAAATGAATCTCTATTTCTACTTATAACTTTTCTTATTTATTTACCTTCGATGGATTCTTTATGATTATTGCTTTTTAAATGCTTGACGATATTTAGGCTTTTCAATGTATTTGACTTAAATTTATCAAATTAAATAGTTAAATCAAATTTCAACTTTATAAGGCTGTTTTTTACTACATGCCACACATTCAAAATTATTTCCATCAATCGATACCTTTATATGTTTAAATTCCTCATTTTTATTTCTCCATCTATTTAAGCCAATATTCTTGTTGCTAATTCTTGTTTTGAACAGAATACTTTCCAATTACATTTCTTTTCTTTAATTGTTTTATTCAGTTTGGAAACGTGTTCAAAATCTCCATTTAAATCTATAAAAATCAGAAAAACTTCGCTCATTATCGGGTGTCCATATCTCCTGGTATCCGATATCACTTAAATCAGTTGACAGCCTCATAATCCCATGGTATCTGTTTCTTTAAATATCTTTGATCCTTCCAAATCTCATGATTTTCCGTAATCCCCGATATTTAATAAATCCACTTGCTCCTCTAAATCCCCAATATCCTTCATAATCCGCCTGTAATAATTATCCATTTAAACCCCTATACATATTTTCGACTTTACAATTTTATGTATGAAAAATTTTGAAAAACAATAAGTAGAATACTTAATATCTCGTGTCTCGTATCTTGCGAAATCTCGTATTTTTGAGAGATCTCGTATCTCGTTTTATCTCGTATTTTTTTGAGAATCTCGTATCGCGTATTTTATGGCACTCGCGCTACCCCTGCTGTATAGGCTTCTGCATGTATTTAATAAAAATAATTTAGGTTAGAATTGGTGGATCTTTGTGGATTTTTTGTGTTAAAATTTAATAAAATACTAAAATTTAACAAAAATAATTATATTACTTTTGGTTGAATTTTGATGTTTGGCGCTCTTAAAATGTCTTTCGACACCTTGGAAATCAATGAACTAAATCGTTTAAATACACTCTGTTCCAAAAGTATATGCCCACCTATATTTTTAGCTTTATCTATGTGATTTCGCTATAGATTTTTTTAAAATTTTTTATGATTAAATACCATGACATTTAGAAACAAAATACAAAAAAATTTCAGAAATATGCGTTTTTGTTTTTTGTATAGAGATCAAAATCAAATATTAAGTGTTCCAAAAGTATATGCCCACCTTTGTTTTATAGGTTTTTAATAGTGTGAAAAATCCACAAAAATTTTTGTGAACATAACTATCGATGTAGATAAGAAATACAAAAGAAATGAAGTTCCGGTGTACTCCCATCATCGAGATCTTGAAGCCCAAAAATCAACGGAAAACCGGGGGTAGATGATTTTAAAAAATATTTTCGACCCCTTACGGTCGAAATAAAATTTTTATTTTGGGCTTATTTGAAAGCCCTTGAAATTTGCTACAAGATAGCATTAATTTTATTTTCCGAAAAAAATTAACCTTTAAGACAAAATGTGATAAACTTTCAGGTCGTAAAAATCACTCAAACGCCCCCCAAATAGTGTGAAAATGTAATTTATAAACTTAACTCATTATTTCTCAAGGATGAATTTTTTCTAGATTATGAGATAAAAAGTATCTTGTAGCAAATTTCAAGGGCTTTCAAATAAGCCCAAAATAAAAATTTTATTTCGACCGTAAGGGGTCGAAAATATTTTTTAAAATCATCTACCCCCGGTTTTCCGTTGATTTTTGGGCTTCAAGATCTCGATGATGGGAGTACACCGGAACTTCATTTCTTTTGTATTTCTTATCTACATCGATAGATATGTTCACAAAAATTTTTGTGGATTTTTCACACTATTAAAAACCTATAAAACAAAGGTGGGCATATACTTTTGGAACACTTAATATTTGATTTTGATCTCTATACAAAAAACAAAAACGCATATTTCTGAAATTTTTTTGTATTTTGTTTCTAAATGTCATGGTATTTAATCATAAAAGATTAAAAAAAAATCTATAGCGAAATCACATAGATAAAGCTAAAAATATAGGTGGGCATATACTTTTGGAACAGAGTGTATTTATTTAATTTTTAAATTTAATTACTTTATGTCGTTTTGTTCCACTTATTTTACAAGCTTCACAAATAAAATCAGTATCATAATTAATAGTTATATATTTATAATTATCTTTTGTTTTATTTTCTAATTTATTTAAGCTATCACAAATTGCTTTTACTTTATTTCCTTCAATTTCTAAAAATAAAAACTAAGAAAACTTAATTTAGCGCTGTGGTACTAGAATGGTTAGTCTAAAATCGTTTATGGTTATGGGTTATTAATTTCTCATAAAAATTTGCTCCATGCTCAGAGAGTATTTTGAAGCTCGAACTATATGACTCATCCTAGAAGACGAAAATTAAATGTTTAAATATATAAATTAAGTAGACAAAGTAATTTAACTACTATGTCAATAATGCAGCTATTTCACCACCATCTTTAGGAACTTTGATTATTTTAAATGAATCCCGTACTAAATAAAGGTAAGTATATTAAAATTTTTAACTGCGAAATTTCATTAGCTCTATCACAACTGTCTCAAATGAATGAAACTTTTGTAGAGATTTTTCTTGCAAATTTTGAATATTGTGATGACCAGAAGGATTCTCTTCATGAATGCATCCTCCACTCGTTGTAGGTATATTGCTTCCAGTTCCTATTTGTTCTTCACTAGTTCCTGTTCCGCTTGTTCCAACATCTCGAAGTTGATAAGGATTGAATCGATTTTGCTTTGTGCTGCTTTGAGTTGAATCAAAGAGAAGTAGTATTAATAATAAAGAAATGAATAAAAAACTCGAAGGATTCATTTCTTTCATCAAAGAATATTTATCTATTCTTTTGAAAAAATAAATAATAAATAAATATTAAATATTAAAATGAGTTGCAAATTGTAAAATAACCTTTAATTTACTTTATATAAAGGGCGGCGCAATTGAAAGGATATATATAAGATGGTCTTGGGATTTAATATACCCTGCTAAGCAAGGAAATTTTTATACATTTTTAGCTGATTTGGTAAACATATAAGGTCAGTACATAAATGCCTTTACTTAATCAGCTTTTCGAACTTTCGATATTCGAGATTATTTTTCGAAATAGCTCTGTCCAATCTACTCTCTAGTAGTGCAAATTTATAAAAATAAAAATTAAAGCTAAATACAAATTAATATACAAATAAAAAAATTAAGTTTTAAACTTATATTTAGTTTAGTTTATTATGTTTTTATTATGTAAAACTTGTTGCAATTTAGTGACTGTTTAAGTGTTTAAGGCGTGGGCCGCTTTGAGTAGATTATAAGACTTTGAAACACCATCTCCGGGTTTCAAAATCATAGATCCGGCTTCGACAGAGCGGATTCGGAGCAGGGTTCCGGAGTTAGCCAGCACTGGTTTTAAATTCCAATCTTAAAATAAAATCTACTATTTGGTAATGCAAATTTATAAAAATATAAAAATTAAAGCTAAATACAAAGAGAAACAATATAGGTAATTTAGTTTATTATGTTTATCTTTTGTTAAACTTGTTGAAACATACGATTTGAAACTAACGATTGAAACTAACGATTGAAACTAACGATAACTAACGATTATCTGCAACTAGTTTGGAACTAGAACTACGGAACTAGTAAATGCCTGGAACTAGTTTTGGAACTATTTCTGGAACTAGTTCTTGGGGGTATATTTTTGACAAAATTTCATCGACGAAGTTTACAGGATTTTTAATATTGTTGTACGACAGGGTTCCGATTCGTACTTTATTTGAAAGTATAGTACTTTGAAATCGACCTCCGTACTTACGAAATTGAATGTGTACTTTATTGAAAGCATGTACTTTTAAATAAACATTTTTGATTGAAAATGAATTTGGGGAAGGGATCGGTCTTAATCCTCCAGTTTATCCTCCAATCTCCTTAAATCCTTCTATAATACTTAAAATCCTCTTATAACCCAGATATCACCACAAATATCCTCAGATATCCTTTTAAACCCTTAATCCCTTCAAATCCTCTGATCTCCCCGAAATCTATTACGTAAAAAATTTTTGTGTGAAAATTTTAGAACGGGATTAACGGGATTTACAGGATTAATCCCGCGGGATCCGTGAATGCGATTTTGCCGCACATTAAATGATTTTTAAAATTCTGCCTTTATTTGTTAAAATTGATAAATCTTTTCATATTCAAAAAAATTTAAAAATTTGGAACTAGAACTAGCTTGGAACTAGTTCGAGAACTGGAACTAAGGAATTTCAAAAATGGAGTTCCGGAACTGAAACTACAAAAATTAAAAACCTGGTTCTGGAACTGAAACTAGAACTACAAAAATTTTCTGGAACTGGAACTATAATAGTTCCAGAGAAATTTTTGAACTTTGACATCGCTGCTCAGAATTGGCGTTAAATATAAATAAAGAAATGAATAAAGAAATAAAAAATAAAGAAACGAAAATCTTCTACATTCAATCATTGAAAGTCTCATTTAATTGAGAGTTACTTCCAAATAGAAATGCTATTTAGTTAGAAAATACGGTATATACATAGAGGATAATATATTCATTATATGGCAAAGCCGTCCGTCTTTCTCAGCTTTACCTTAATCCACGCTAAACAATTAAAAATTTAAAAAATCTAAATTAAGCCACGATAGTAGAATAAAGTACAATTAAGAGTACAAGGAAAGGGTAGCTTTAGAAAGGTACAAAACTTCGATATGAGCATTCTTAGAAATTTCTATTTCGTAATCTTACATAACCCCGTAAAATACAAATTGGGATTGCTGGAGAGGTATCTCAGATTATGCCGCTCGTTTCTAACCTACACAGACGTCTAGTCTAACAAAGTTTATATGTTTGCTGAATGTTCAAAAGGACATTATAACTTTACGGGATTCATGGTAAAAATTAATTACGGGCACAATACTTCCAAATACAGGAGTAAAAACTAGTTTTTCAAAGCTTTTATTAAGTCAATGTTTTAATCTGTTTACGAAGTATAGATACAAAATATAAGAAATACAATCTAAAATAATACTTCTATGAGGTAACAGACGAAATCAAAAGTTCAAAAATGACACTATCGAAATTTTGTACCATTCTAAATAAAATTTTTGTACTTACTAATATAAAGGATGACAAGAAATGTTATATTAGCTATAGCAATAAATACATTTAATTTTTTATTTGTACTACTATTTTAATTATTAAATATTTTTATAAATTATTCTATGGTTTTCTAAAAACAATATAAAGCAGTATCTATTACTGAATGGCCGGACTTTCTATTTTTCAATCACTTTATGTTTTATTCTATTAGAGGATGGAGAGGGAAATTCATTAGAGGATGGAGAGGGAAAGTCACTTTATGTTCCATTCTATTAGAGAATGGAGAGGGAAATTCGATTAATGATAATCGTTAGTTTAGGATATAACTCAAGAGACAGAAAAGTAAAGTAAGCCATAATAGACTAGGTATGCTACAGGCGATTCTGATTGAACTTAGTAGAATGCTGAGTCTCTCCGTCCAATCAAGTCGGATTGTTTAGATAATAGTGTTTTTCGACACAGCTCGATGAGTTCTATATTTTGTAAAGACTGACCATTTTTACATATTTTCCTAAAAAAATTGACGGGGGGAGTAAATAAGTACCCCTCCTCGATAAATTTAAATAAAGAATGCTTTACTATTCATCGTACTCATTTCACCGTTAAAAAGTATTATAACTTATTTTTATTATTCAGAAGTATAAAACATATTCTTTAATGAGAACATTGAAGCATCCGATTTTTTTGTTTATTTTTTTGTCTTTTAAATCATTGTCGGTTGCCTCGCTAAGCAGCGATGATGAAACGAATGAACAGCATCATTTCAACCCATTTCAACTTAGAAATGAGGGAACAAGCGGAACAGGAACTAGTGAGCCTGAAGGGACTGGAAGTATACCCACAACTAGTGTAGGATACTCCCAAGGGATGGATCATTCTGGCCAAGTTTATGCTCAAAATTTGTCAACAATGAACCTAAATTTTGGAGAAAATCCGTTTTTTACAAATTTTTCTCAACAACATCATCAAGGATATGAATCAAATCAGGCAGTATCAACTAATACTTCCGGTTAAAATTATTAATATTTATAACTTGTTAGTTATCCAAAATAAACTTATGTCCACTAGAACTAATATTCTAGAAGATTTTGTAGATTTTTGTAGATATGTAGTGATAAGAAATCATCCTGACAAGGAATTTGATAAGAAATCATTCTGAGCAGGAATGATTTCTTATTGAACATAATTCATTTATAATAAACAACATCTAGACTCTCAAAAGGGGCTTAGCAATAAGATAAGTTTTAAGTGCACCTCCCCTTCACAGCACATTTTTATGTACAAAATGGTCAGTTATTTTACCACTCTTCCTACAATAATTTTACTTTTATTTGTAGCCATCTTTAAATAAGAAAACTAAAAATAATTTATTCATTCATTTTCTATTTAAAAGTCACATTTCCTTATAATCGAAGGAATAGTGGCTGAATGAATGAAGCCACGCAAATTTTTTGACATTATGCAAGGAAAAAATGATTGACCATCTTGTAAAAAAATTGGGCAGGGGTGAAGCAATACTGGTTAGGTTATATTGTTGAAATCCATAAACTGATGAGATCCATATTTTAAAAAATTAAAGGTAACGCCTTTTTTACAAAATCGAGAAATAAAAAAGAAATTTTAAATCTTAATGGTTTCAAATATCATCTTCACCATACAAATAAAAAAAATCAAAATTCCTATTGGATATGTGTTAATCGTAAAGGCCCAGTTAATTGTAAAGGCCGAGTTCTTCATAATTATAATAAAAATTCTTATGAAATGACGGTGCAACACATTTGCAATAAACCTCATCCGCCCACAATGAAAAAGGATTATATTAAAGGTGTCGTAATCAATTTTTTGCTTAATATTTTAAAATTATGGTTTCATTTAAACTAAATTAGAGATTAGATCTTAATGTTAGATCCACCAATTTTTGAATTTCTTTATGTTATTGAGGTCCGATTAAATTGGAATTTTGTTAAAATTGGTGTGAAGATCCGATATTATCGTCCTCCTTAGTTTTCTGTATGAATTTCTCGAAGGACAAGCCACAGGGAAATGGAATTGAATTGAGGCGAATAGTATTAACATAAATCCGGGCATCGATAACGAATTTTTAAAAATCCTAAATTCTTAGCTAAAAAATCCGCAAAAAATTATCAAACGTAAAAATTGAAGTAAAATCACTTTATTCGTAATTTTTTCGACTCTAACAATGAATTGAGCAATTTTTTATTATTAGTAATCGCTTACGAAAACCTAAACATTTTTTGAGACGCAGGCGAATTTTATGAATTTTGAAAGTCCGTAATAGAAAAAATGACATTTTATTCTAAAACTACATATAAGAAAATATAAAAAATCCTCACAATCTTCTTCAGACATTAAAAATAAGCAAATCGCATTTTTAAAATTAATTCTAACCGCCCTATCAAAAATTACAAAATTAGGAAAATTCGTAGAAATCGAAGCCCTGGACTAAATACAATTTAAATTTAATTCATTTTAAGAAATCCCCACATTTACAATATCCAACAAACGAAATCAACGAATGACTCTGCGTGGTTATACATATTATATAGATAAGGTAGTGGAGAAAAAAGATACAAAGTATTGGAAATGTGTTGTCAAATCATGCAAAGGCCGTGTTATTTCTAAAGGAAATATTAACGAGTTTTCAAGTAAACACAACCACAAACCTTCACAACCTGTTGAGACTGGAGGTAAAAATGTATTAATTATAGGTAGAATTATAGGTCAGTAGATATACTTTACTCTTAGCGACGCAGGTGAAAATTTTGAGAATTTTGGAAGACCAAGTCACCAGATTTCTTCAATTGTGCCCTCAGATTGAGTATCTTTGTCCTCAGATTGAGTAATTTGGGCCAAATTTGCGCAAGTACGCAACGCAAGGCCAAAAATATACTCAAAACGCAAAGAACACAAACCCTTGATACCAATGATATACCGATCCCGATTTTTCGATCCCGAGTCGGGATCGGGATCTCTATTTCAAACCCAGATATTGATTTTGGCAAACCTATGCCGAGACCTTCTTAATTTTTATAAATTAACGAAAATAGATCAAGAGTATTTCTTTTAAAGCATTTATTCATTAAATTTCTTTTTGAATAAAAACCTTACCTTATCCATAACCATATTTTCTTATTAAAAAAGACGTTGAAACTCAACAGCCAAATCCTGAGCAACAACAATATGGACAACATGATTATCCATATTATGGACATCAAGGAATGGCTACTCAATATTATCCATATTATGATTCTTTCCGTGGTATATTACTAATATATTTTAAATGTTAAAAAATAATACAGGAATGCAACCTGCTCCTCAACAAGATCCAGATTACCGTAATTCGATTTATTTTTTTCCCTTCGTTATTTGAAAAATTTGAACACTTAAATTTATATATTGCGGCTATTCAAAGGTCCGCAATCCCTTGAACTTTATAGATAGCTCTCCCCACTATTCTGATTCGTAGAGTTTATCTTAAGTTGTACATAATAAGCAGACTTTATTCCTAATCAATTTATTTAAAGTGTGGATTACTTAGGGTTACTTAGTGTGTATTAATTATTAAAACACCGTATATTATAGAGATTTAAGTTTATAATATTTTATTATTAAAATTTAAAAAATAGAATTTAATCCTCAACAAATGCAACAAGCTATGGATGAGTCTGCACGAATGTACCAAGCACAACAAGGTCGAGCACGAGGACCAATGATTAGAGGCATAAATATTTTGAATATATTTCTATTTTCAAATATTTAAGAGCCAACAGGTCAAGAACATTCAACATTTCATGGTCATGGAATGTCAACTGGGGACCCTAAAGGGAAAGGAATACAGATAGATTTAAATGAGGATCCAAAAGGAAAGGGAAAACAAATCAATTTAAATGAGAAACCTGATACTGAAACTGATTCCGATTGAAGAAATGATGAAGAAAATTTTGCGATAGAAAAAGCATGTTATTTGGGAATTATTTTATCCAAAACATTACAAAACATTTATTCATTTAGATTGTAGTAAAATCATTATTTCTATGTTAAAACGCCCTAAATTTGTGAGTATAACAAGACAAGATTATATCTGCAGTCGAAAATATTGTCTCAGGTTATAGAGACCTTTCATTAAATATTTCTAAAGTTATAGACGATAGACTTGAAAAATTAGGCATTTTTCAGAAAATCAACATTTTTGGCCACAATTTCTGAAATTCTTGATCAAAAATTCAGAAATTTTTGGAGAACATAGATAACGACACGAGGGTCATTATTGCAAAATATTATCATTTTTGATAAACGAATCACTGTTTTATAAGCTCGCGCCAAAACGGCTCAGTCCCAAATCAAAGGGTAAATCTCAAGTTTTAAATTTAAAATTTCCCAAGTTCTTTTTAGTAAATAAAATCCATTGTTTGTTTCATCGTTGCTTTCATAATCAATGTTTGCGGTAAGATTTCTCTTTTCCTTTCGAGCTGTCGCGTGGGGCTGATTGTTGGGGTGGATTGGCTGGAGTAGATTGTTGACCTTATTTTATTTTATTTGTTTATAAAGTAAGTAAGCAGAAAGTCTTAGCCGCCCCGGATAGGCATCAAGACGGTTCCTCCTAATACTAGATTTTCGTCTTCCGCAAATGTTGCCCACAAAAGTTTACTTGCATTCTCCTTATATCATGATAATTAAAAAACGGTCAAAGATTAATATTTGTCAGACAAATAAAATGTACTTCATAAAATGAAAGTTGCAAAACAATCGAATGTCAACATTATTTCAGAGTTAAGGTTGTCGGTTTCAAATCGAACCGTAAACGCAGATTTTCAGTCATTTTGTGGTTCGAGTTTTAGGTTAACCGAAGAATTTCGGAAGGAGCCAAACATTGAATGGAGCTTAATTTTCCAAAGCTAATTTTCCGGGACTCTTTCTTTAAAATATCATGCTGTGTTTTAAACGCTAACATGGTGGATCTCTCCCAGCTTATTTACAATATCGTCATGTAATTTAATAAGACATCATATTTCGAAATTGGCTTAACCCATAAACCGTTTAAAGAACAGGATCCTTGGGAAAAAAGTTAAAAATAGATATGGTAATGTCATGGCTTAAATAAGGATGTGGAATAGGCAGAGCGTTAGATCATGAATAATCTACCTGGAATTTGAAAATGTTGGTTTGGACGATATTCATTTAACGAAGCTTGCTGAGCAAGATAAAAGTCATGTTGCTCTTGAGGCGCTATTTAATTTTTTGATTTATTAAATACTAGTAAATTTTTCTTGATACAGTTCTCAAATATGTCATAGATTTTGACTGATATTTTGATTAAGATTTAATAGACTTAAAATATTTTTATTTATTTACTAAACCTACAAGCAAAATCAATTCCGTGATAGTGACTTCCCTGTCCACGATGGGTTGTTGAACCAAACTGTTGAAATCCTGAGCCATACACATTAGTTCTTGGATCAACATACTGACTTCCTGAACCATAATCAAGACTTCCTGGAGCATAGACATTACTTCCTCCTGGATGACTTCCTGAACCATAATCAAGACTTCCTGAAGCATAGACATTACTTCCTCCTGGATGACTTCCTGAACCATAATCAAGACTTCCTGGAGCATAGACATTACTTCCTCCTGAATGACTTCCTGAACCATAATCAAGACTTCCCCAATCATAAACATAATTTTCCGGATTAACATTATGACTTTCTGGGTGGCTTCCATGACCAGGGAGTTGAATTGTTTGATCATGTTGTAAATACTGCCCTTCATGTTCCCCCTTATCTATATTAGATTTAATTTATATATATGTAGTCTAAACATGAAAGAATATATTTACCTTTATGATATTCATTTATATGGGCATCTATGATATCATATTCGTCTGCGTCGAACTTTAATTGACAAGAGTAAAATTATAAAAATTAAAAATATATTATTTATAAAACAAACTTCATTTTTGCATAATTCACAGAAACAGGTAGCAAAACTTTCATTAGCTTTTTTTATGTAAATTACATTTGAATAGCCAAGCTCATTTATCCTATCTTGTATACCTTTGTTTCTTCGAATTTCTTTTGCTTTCTTTCTTGGGCCTAAATTAACTTTTGATATTTAGAGATTACTTAATGATTTAGGAAAAATAATTAGATGTTTTATTATTGCAAATGGGCGATGTTTTCTCCTAACCTTTCTAAATCATAAGTTTTGAAGATATTTATTGGAGATCGGAACGAGGCAATCTCGATCACAAGGCTATTTTCAAGAGATCTCTACTCGTATCTTTAATAATAACATGAATTCGGAAACTCTTGTTCGGAGCTCTTTCGTAGGTCGGAAGCCCTTTCGGAATCTTTTTTGATATTTTCTGTGTGGTCGACTTCCTTACTAAATTATAAACATTTAAAATGACCTTTTGTGGGTTGTTGTTTGGTTTGAGTTTCCTTGTTTGTGATATTTTCATTTTCTGAATTTTTAAAATTAATTTTTGAATTAATAGAAATTTTAAACTAATTGCATTCTGATGATTGTCTGAGTTAAGATGTTGTTGAATACAATTTTCAACTCCTTCATTATTGTTTACAGTAAACTAAAATACAATGAACGATAAAAAATGGCAGTCTTGCCCTATTTAAACTAGTTCTCTCTGCTTTAGAGACATATTTTACTTTTAAAATAGATGGGAAAAAATTACTTATATGACTACTTATTTTTTAGGCTGTAGTATACATAGTATACCAAATGCAAAATTTCGATACAAGACACATACCCTTCGATCGTCTCGGCGAGCTGAGTCGGACGGTACCACTTTCTATTCACGGAAATGCCGAACCGAGATATAGGTCTCTGAAATTCATTAAGTACCGGCTTAGCTTATTGAGTGCATTCAAATGATCACTGTTACAAAACTTATATTTGGCTACTAAAACGAGCGGTCAATAAAGTGACACAAACAAAGGCATGCCTTAAAGTTATTTGAGTTAATTTTGTTGTAATTATAATTTGTTGTAAAATCAATGGAATTCAGATACTTAGTCCCAGTTTCTAAGTTAAAAATTTCACTAGATAAATATTTCAAATTAGACTTAATAAATTTTATAAAAAGCTTACCTCAACGTTATACTTATGTTTTTGACACAAATGACAGTATCCGCGAAGATATACCTTTGTAAGATACTTAAAGCTAATTTGTTTTGGTGTATAACCCAGTTTTTTTACAAATTTTTCCGCCCTTTCTTTTTGAGATTTTAGCTTCGGTTTTTTATCTTTAATAAGAATAAATTAATGCTGACAAATGTAATTTTATTACAAAAATTTACCCTTTGGATCAGGTTGACTCTTTGGAGGTGCTTCCTCGCCTTGTTTTGATGGTTGATCTTCTTGGTGACTTGCTAAATTGTTTACAAAATAAATAATTACTTTAGTATATTTTTCAGTCCTCTATCAGAAGGCCGTTCTATTGGTGACGGCCGTTCAACTGGAGCGGGCCGCTCAATTCGAGAAAATACGTTACTTTGAAAACATGCACTCAAATCTTTACCTAAAAATGGAGAAGTAGTCAGTTGAGCAGGTGAGTAACTCCAATATTCTTATGGAAGAGGTGGAGAATCAGAAATATCGCTGTGATAATCAAAAGGTTGAAAAGAAGGACCAACAGCTGGAGGAGGTTGTTGTTCTTGTTGATTATGAAAGGGATGACTGCCAAAAATCCCTTCAAATCCTAAAAAAAGGCCTTTCCACCATTTAGAGATGCTGGAAAATTAAAAATCAAATTTCTAATAGCTATAGCATCTTTCATAATGTCAAATAGCAATAATCAATGCTTTCTCGATTGATTTTCAAAAATTAAAATTCGAAAATAGAGCGAAGGGATATAATAGGATAGAGGAGGAGATGGAGTGTCAAGTTAGAAATATGTTGGGAATATTTATTTATTATTCTGGATCCCTTAGAAATCGGTTTTTAGCTTTTTCTGGGATTCATTCAATTATGTCGGGATGTATATGTTTTAATTTGGAGCCAAACTGTTGTGGACGTTGGGGGCCATGTATTCAAATCCGCATCTCCTAAAAAACAAGTAGGTTGAGCGGTGCTCTGTAGACTCATCGGGGCTGGTAGAATAAGAGCGTGGTTGCTGGCTAGGTGACTTACCAGAACCCAACTTTTCTTTCATAATTTAAAAAGAAGGAAAAAATGGCTGCGCCGAAAATATTATATTGGGGAGAGAAGAAAGAGGAAAAGTAGACTCGTCAAGGCTGGTAGAATAAGAGGTAGTTTTCCTCTTCTTTTCTTCTACCTTGATAAGTAGCAGGGTGGAAGATTTCTTAAAATCATTAACAATCTAAAGTTAATGGAAAACTCCGATCTATATTTTGGCAAAATGAATAAAATTTTTACCTCCATTTTAAAGAAAGTTGTGATTTTTCCCCTAATTAGGGATAAATGAGAAAACCCGCGGCGTAGGGTCAACTCGGCGATGCCGCTACGATGGTTAATTAACCACTGTCTTATTCTACCAGCCCATAGGTTGATTTTGTCAGAGGACACTTTCGTCAGAGGGTATTTTCGTCAGAGGGCTCGTCGACTCGAGTCAGCTCGTCAAGCTGACTCGAAAAAGCTATCATTTATTTTTCACCCCAAAAATCGATTTTCAGAGCTCCTTCGAATGACACATCATTTGTTCAAATCGTTCCAGAAACAAATAACCTAATATAAGTCATAATATTGCCGTTTAATTCAGGGTTACGATCGACAAAATGCCACTCAAAAGTATCAAAATCTCGATTAAAAAGTATATAGGGAGAAAATTTGAAAATAAAAAGTAGTCTCAAAATTAAATTAGAAAATAATTATTCGTCCTCAAATCTTTCATATTTTTCTCCTAAATGAATCTTTTCTAATAATTTCTTGTTTCAACCGAGCATTTTGTGCATTTCAATGCGTGACCGGACAATCCGTCAGTGGACAATCCGGCAGTGGAAAATCCGTCAGTGAACAATGCGTCAGTGGTCGGACAATCGGTCAGTGGACAATCCGTCAGTGAACAAATTTGTAATTCCTACCCTTACCCAAACTATCGCGCCTAAAAATTTTCATTTTATCATGTTGGGGATTATAAGAGATAACGAAAATATGGAGATTAATGAGGAAATCGGCAGATTTAGCTGGATTAAAAGCAATTCAGTGGGTAATGTGGTTGAATTTCGCGAATGTCGATGGCTTTAGAAGGATATCGGGGATTTGGATGGATTAGATTTAAGTGATTAACGTGTGGCATTATTGTAGGATTTGAGTAAATATCGTTTAGTTATGGAACTCGATGAATAAGAGAGATTGTTTTTAGATGGATATCATGGAACAACCTCCAAATCTTCTTAACCCGCCTATATCCCTTGATATCCTCCTTTACCCACGAAATCCATCTTAATCTCCCAAATTCCTAGATAACCACCATAATACTACAAATCTTTTATATTCCCCTTGATCCCACAATATCTTTGAAGTCCCCGATGACTCCCAAATCCACAGATATGCTTTTAATCCAGCTAAATCTACCGATTTCCTCATTAATCTAAGTATTTTCGTTATCACTTATAAGCTCTCACGTGAAAAAATGAAAATTTTTGGCCGCGGTTTTTTGGGCTCGGGTGGGAATTATGAATTTGTTTACTGACGGATTGTCCACTGACCGATTGTCCGACCACTGACGCATTGTCCACTGACGGATTCTCCACTGCCGGATTGTCCACAGACGGATTGTCCGGGAACCTTTCAATGCATGACATGTCAAAATTCGCTGACACAAGAAGTAAAGCCCTGACAGTTTTTTTTGCGCCGCAGGCGAAAATATTGAGAATTTTGGAGACCAAGAAGCCACATTTCTTCTTTTTCAGCGCCGCAGGCGAAAATTTTGAAAATTTTGGAGGTCCTTAAGCCAGATTTCTTCCGTTTTCAGCGCCGCAGGCGAAAATTTTGAAAATTTTGGAGGTCCTTAAGCCAGATTTCTTCCGTTTTTTGCGCCGCAGGCGAAAATTTTTTGAAATTTGGAGCTCAAGAAGCCAGATTTCTTCCTTTTTCAGCGCCGCAGGCAAAAATTTTGAGAATTTCGAAGGCCGTAGGCCAAAAAAATTCATTTTTTTGCCCAATCCCTTCCCCAATTTCATTTTCAATCCAAAATGTTGATTTAAAAGTAGATACTTTCAAAAAAGTATAAATTCAATTTCGTAAGCATGGAGGTCGATTTAAAAGTAGAATACTTTTAAAAAAGTAGGAATCGTAACCCTGGTTTAATTAGATTTTTAATAAGGAAGCTACTGACGAAAGGTACCTCTGACGAATCTAACCTCTGACGAGACTACCGGACACGTATTTACAAATTTAATCACATAAACGTTGTTGAGAAATAAATGAAAATATCGAAAGCTAAATAATTATTGCACAATGTATTTTTTAAACTTAAAATTGTCTAATTTATAGAGTTCGACATTTTAGGTCCAACAAGGTGATAAATAGGATCTTATTTTAGGTTTTTATGTGTATTTTAGGTTTTTTTATTTTTTACAACTCTTGTCATTTATTTAATAACCCCCCCCCCTAGCAGCACAGTTTTTCCACTGAGGATTTATTGTTATAATTTTGTTCAAAATCATCAAATCGAGCTGGTTTTGGTGTCGTTCGACTCGGCTCAAATTTTTCTTTTGGGTGAATTATTATTTACTTATTTGTTTTTTGCCCATAAATGAGGGTATTAAGAGGGCCTATGTTCCAGAAGAAAGATTAACAAAAAAGGAAAAATACAAAAAAAACTTTATATATCTACATAAAATAACTCTAAATCGCCCGATTTACCCCAAATTCATGTTTAATTATCATTTTTTGAAAGAATCTTTTATAGCTAGATTCATTTCAAATAAAAAATTGACAGAAAATCTGCAAAATTTATTGAAATTGAGTCACTAGCTTTTATCCTATCGCGACACCAATAAATACACAACACCGTAACATATACTTCCCTACCCCCCCCCCCAGTCATTTTTTTGTTAAATATGTAAAAATGGTCAATCTGTACAAATAATGTAAAACATAATCTCGGACATAACAATTTTCCAAGACTAATATTTCCATACGAAGGAAATTTTTAATTTTAAGACAGGCAAACTTAAATTTTTAAATTAACTTTTTAGAGCTGCAAAAAATTAAAAGTATAATAAATGTTGATTTATCAGACAAATTTTTAGAATGAAAAAAATCAGCTAAATCTAATTTTTGTGTTACTTTTTTGCAAATTTTTCTAAATACTTTCTTTTTTCTCGCTAATTACATATCTCCCAGTTGTTTTTCTTCAAAATTAATGCTTTTGTTTAGCTTTCCCTTTTCCTTTACGATCTCCGCTTGGGGTTGATTGTTGATCTTGATTGGTTGAAGCTGTTCCTTCGCCTTATTTTATTTTAATTAGCTTTTAGCACGAGATATTAAGATTAGTAAATTAAGAAATGATATTATGCCGTTGATAAAAACAGCACGATGTAGGAATATGTAAAAGTGGTCAGCCGTTCAATTAAACCATTATATGAAGTTGAATAGAGAAAATTATTCTAAGATAATCTACCTAGAATTTGAAAAGGCTGCGGTTGCCCTTGATTTAAAGAAGCATTAGTCGCAAGTTGAATATGATAAAGCTCTTCTGGTGTTACTTAATAAAATTTATTTTTATATCAGTGATGAAAATAAATAAATATTATATAGTACAATTAAAAACAGGTATATGGACAGAGATTCAGTTAAGATATAATATTCTGTTAAGGCAGAGAATTGGCTGGTAAAACATACAAAGATTTAGTCAAATATTAGATGGGAACGGTTTGTTTTTTCAAAAACTTACATGCTTCTTGATGACTTCCTTGACTGTAACGTTGACTACCTTGGGGAAAAGTCTGAGTTCCCGGATCAATATAATTAATACTTGAATCAAAATACTGACTTCCTCGCGCAGTTTGACTTGCTGAATTAGTATAGTGATTATCTGTATCAGCATAATGCCTACCTAAATCATGAATAATACATTCTTGCATATAACGGTGACTTGATTCAGCATCTTAATTTTTTAAATTTAATATATCTTAAACATGAAAAATATTTTTACATTGATGTTGAAAAATCATTATATGGTTATCAATGCTATCCTCGTTAAAAGCAGTGAACTAAAAATTCAAATATCTTATTTAAACATGTCCCCCATTTTAATTAAAGCTTAAATTGCAAAATTCGAATGCTTTAAAATATTAGATAGGTATATTATTTAGGCAAACATACTTGGGTACCACACAAATTACAAGAACAGATACATAAATCTAGAGCAGAATTTATGATGACGATTTTATCCGAACAACCTAGATCATTTATTCTTTGTATTATTTTTTCTTTAAATGAGACGTCTGACTTTTCTGTAAATATCATAGAAAATTCGGAACGCCCAGCTGAGTCCCGTTTGTTGAGTCTTGCTGGCTGAGTAATCTCGTTAAGTGGAACAACTCGACTGCCTTACTAAATCGACTGCCTTACTAAAAAACTCGACTGCCTTACTAAATTATAAACATTTAAAATGACCTTTTGCGGTTACTGACACGGGTGTTTGTTGTTGTTGTTGTTTAGTTTGGGTTTCTTTGCTTGTGATATTTTCATTCTCTAAATTTTTAAAATTAATTTTTGAATTAATAGAAATTTTAAACTGATTGCATTTTGATGATTGTCTGAGTTAATATGTTGCTCAATACAATTTTCAACTCCCTCAGCATCGTTTACAATAAACTAAAATACAATTAACTATAACAACAATATTCTCAAATGAATATTGTTGTTATGGGCGAGTATTTAAGCCAACCAAAAAATCCTCACTCTTTAATCTTTTCGTCCACCTCGGCAAAAAGAGGGGAATTTTTGGAGTGATGAAAAATAAATAAAGAATCACAGCAGCTTAACTATCACCAGGGGGTATGCATGAAGTACCGATATTACTAAGGTCTAAGGTGTTAGTTACTAGGTCTATTACTAGGTAATAGATTACTAGGTAATTAGGTAAATTACATTAAATTATAATTACCTAATAATTACTAGGTAATTACTAGGTAATTATCTATTACTAGGTAATCTATTACTAGGTCTCTAAGGTGACACAAACAAAGACATGCCTTAAATTTATTTGAGTTAATTTTGCTTTAATATTGTCCCTTACTTTATTCACATTTTCACTATCACTTATTTGATGATAGTAAAAGATAAAATATTTTCAAATCAGACCTTATAAACTTTATAATAAGCTTACCTGAAAGTCATACTTATGTTTTTGACATAAATGACAATATCCGCGAAGATGTCTACGTGTAAGATATTTAAAGCTAATTTGTTTTGTTGTATAACCCAGTTTTTTTACTAATTTTTCCGCCCTTTCTTTTTGTGGCCTTTGCTTCGGCTTTTTATCTTTAATATGAAAAATTAATGCTGATAAATTTAATTTTATTACAAAAGTTTACCCTTTGGATCAGGTTGACTCTTTGGAGGAGCTTTCTCACCTTGTTCAGATGGTTGATCATCTTGGTGAATTTCTTAATTGTTTACAAATAAATAAATAGGCTTCGCAGCCTTCAAATATTCTAAAAATTTATACCTTCAATCCATTGATTTAAATCGTCTTCTCCAACAAATGGTGTTGCCGGCTGATCATGTTGATATCCCCAAAAGGTCTGTGGAGTAAAGGGCAACTGTGAAAATGATGGGGGATAATTTATAGAAGTATAATCGGCTTGACCGCTTGGATTGTCGTGTTCTGGTACAGAACCTCCTTGTCCTGAACCTAAAATTGATAATATGTATCATTGCTAAATTGTCTATTCATGTTATTAATATCGCGGATTTAAGCTACCCGTTTCACGAAAATAGAGAATTATCTATAAAATGTTTCTTAAAAGACCGACTTCACCACATTTTAGGTTACCACCTCCCCTACCCGATTTTTTCAAGCAATAACGAATTAGTAAAAGATACGTTATTGCCATTAATCAAACCCCAATTTTTGTCTGCGATCTAGTCCGCAGATAAGAAATGTTAAAAATAATTCCATAAATTTTCAGAATGTATTATATTAAGCTTACTTCGAGGCAATGGATTCTGATTGTAATCTCCTTGGAAAGTGGGGTTGATCTGATGGTAAGATCCATAATCGCCATATTGTGTGACGGGTGTTGTATACAGTGGCTGGGTAGATTAATTTGAAAAAGAACATATTACTTTATTAAAATAATGATCAATAATTGAGAACAATCCCGAACAATACGTACTGAGCTAATTAACACGAAATAATTAATTTGAAAAAGAACATAATACTTTATTAAAATAATGATCAATAATTGAGAACAATCCCGAACAATACGTACTGAGCTAATTAACACGAAATAATTAATTTGAAAAAGAACATATTACTTTATTAAAATAATGATCAATAATTGAGAACAATCCCGAACAATACGTACTGAGCTAATCAACACGAAATAATTAATTTGAAAAAGAACATATTACTTTATTAAAATAATGATCAATAATTGAGAACAAACACGAAATAATTAATTTGAAAAAGAACATATTACTTTATTAAAATAATGATCAATAATTGAGAACAATCCCGAACAATACGTACTGAGCTAATCAACACGAAATAATTAATTTGAAAAAGAACATATTACTTTATTAAAATAATGATCAATAATTGAGAACAAACACGAAATAATTAATTTGAAAAAGAACATATTACTTTATTAAAATAATGATCAATAATTGAGAACAATCCCGAACAATACGTACTAAGCTAATCAACACGAAATAATTAATTTGAAAAAGAACATATTACTTTATTAAAATAATGATCAATAATTGAGAACAAACACGAAATAATTAATTTGAAAAAGAACATATTACTTTATTAAAATAATGATCAATAATTGAGAACAATCCCGAACAATACGTACTGAGCTAATTAACACGAAATAATTAATTTGAAAAAGAACATATTACTTTATTAAAATAATGATCAATAATTGAGAACAATCCCGAACAATACGTACTGAGCTAATCAACACGAAATAATTAATTTGAAAAAGAACATATTACTTTATTAAAATAATGATCAATAATTGAGAACAAACACGAAATAATTAATTTGAAAAAGAACATATTACTTTATTAAAATAATAATCAATAATTGAGAACAATCCCGAACAATACGTACTGAGCTAATCAACACGAAATAATTAATTTGAAAAAGAACATATTACTTTATTAAAATAATGATCAATAATTGAGAACAAACACGAAATAATTAATTTGAAAAAGAACATATTACTTTATTAAAATAATGATCAATAATTGAGAACAATCCCGAACAATACGTACTGAGCTAATTAACACGAAATAATTAATTTGAAAAAGAACATATTACTTTATTAAAATAATGATCAATAATTGAGAACAATCCCGAACAATACGTACTGAGCTAATCAACACGAAATAATTAATTTGAAAAAGAACATATTACTTTATTAAAATAATGATCAATAATTGAGAACAAACACGAACAATACGTACTGAGCTAATCAACACGAAATAATTAATTTGAAAAAGAACATATTACTTTATTAAAATAATGATCAATAATTGAGAACAATCCCGAACAATACGTACTGAGCTAATCAACACGAAATAATTAATTTGAAAAAGAACATATTACTTTATTAAAATAATGATCAATAATTGAGAACAATCCCGAACAATACGTACTGAGCTAATCAACACGAAATAATTAATTTGAAAAAGAACATATTACTTTATTAAAATAATGATCAATAATTGAGAACAAACACGAAATAATTAATTTGAAAAAGAACATATTACTTTATTAAAATAATGATCAATAATTGAGAACAATCCCGAACAATACGTACTGAGCTAATCAACACGAAATAATTAATTTGAAAAAGAACATATTACTTTATTAAAATAATGATCAATAATTGAGAACAAACACGAAATAATTAATTTGAAAAAGAACATATTACTTTATTAAAATAATGATCAATAATTGAGAACAATCCCGAACAATACGTACTGAGCTAATCAACACGAAATAATTAATTTGAAAAAGAACATATTACTTTATTAAAATAATGATCAATAATTGAGAACAATCCCGAACAATACGTACTGAGCTAATCAACACGAAATAATTAATTTGAAAAAGAACATATTACTTTATTAAAATAATGATCAATAATTGAGAACAATCCCGAACAATACGTACTGAGCTAATCAACACGAAATAATTAATTTGAAAAAGAACATATTACTTTATTAAAATAATGATCAATAATTGAGAACAATCCCGAACAATACGTACTGAGCTAATCAACACGAAATAATTAATTTGAAAAAGAACATATTACTTTATTAAAATAATGATCAATAATTGAGAACAATCCCGAACAATACGTACTGAGCTAATCAACACGAAATAATTAATTTGAAAAAGAACATATTACTTTATTAAAATAATGATCAATAATTGAGAACAATCCCGAACAATACGTACTGAGCTAATCAACACGAAATAATTAATTTGAAAAAGAACATATTACTTTATTAAAATAATGATCAATAATTGAGAACAATCCCGAACAATACGTACTGAGCTAATCAACACGAAATAATTAATTTGAAAAAGAACATATTACTTTATTAAAATAATGATCAATAATTGAGAACAATCCCGAACAATACGTACTGAGCTAATCAACACGAAATAATTAATTTGAAAAAGAACATATTACTTTATTAAAATAATGATCAATAATTGAGAACAATCACGAACAATACGTACTGAGCTAATCAACACGAAATAATTAATTTGAAAAAGAACATATTACTTTATTAAAATAATGATCAATAATTGAGAACAATCCCGAACAATACGTACTGAGCTAATCAACACGAAATAATTAATTTGAAAAAGAACATATTACTTTATTAAAATAATGATCAATAATTGAGAACAATCCCGAACAATACGTACTGAGCTAATCAACACGAAATAATTAATTTGAAAAAGAACATATTACTTTATTAAAATAATGATCAATAATTGAGAACAATCCCGAACAATACGTACTGAGCTAATCAACACGAAATAATTAATTTGAAAAAGAACATATTACTTTATTAAAATAATGATCAATAATTGAGAACAATCCCGAACAATACGTACTGAGCTAATCAACACGAAATAATTAATTTGAAAAAGAACATATTACTTTATTAAAATAATGATCAATAATTGAGAACAATCCCGAACAATACGTACTGAGCTAATCAACACGAAATAATTAATTTGAAAAAGAACATATTACTTTATTAAAATAATGATCAATAATTGAGAACAATCCCGAACAATACGTACTGAGCTAATCAACACGAAATAATTAATTTGAAAAAGAACATATTACTTTATTAAAATAATGATCAATAATTGAGAACAATCCCGAACAATACGTACTGAGCTAATCAACACGAAATAATTAATTTGAAAAAGAACATATTACTTTATTAAAATAATGATCAATAATTGAGAACAATCCCGAACAATACGTACTGAGCTAATCAACACGAAATAATTAATTTGAAAAAGAACATATTACTTTATTAAAATAATGATCAATAATTGAGAACAATCCCGAACAATACGTACTGAGCTAATCAACACGAAATAATTAATTTGAAAAAGAACATATTACTTTATTAAAATAATGATCAATAATTGAGAACAATCCCGAACAATACGTACTGAGCTAATCAACACGAAATAATTAATTTGAAAAAGAACATATTACTTTATTAAAATAATGATCAATAATTGAGAACAAACACGAAATAATTAATTTGAAAAAGAACATATTACTTTATTAAAATAATGATCAATAATTGAGAACAATCCCGAACAATACGTACTGAGCTAATCAACACGAAATAATTAATTTGAAAAAGAACATATTACTTTATTAAAATAATGATCAATAATTGAGAACAAACACGAAATAATTAATTTGAAAAAGAACATATTACTTTATTAAAATAATGATCAATAATTGAGAACAATCCCGAACAATACGTACTGAGCTAATCAACACGAAATAATTAATTTGAAAAAGAACATATTACTTTATTAAAATAATGATCAATAATTGAGAACAATCCCGAACAATACGTACTGAGCTAATCAACACGAAATAATTAATTTGAAAAAGAACATATTACTTTATTAAAATAATGATCAATAATTGAGAACAAACACGAAATAATTAATTTGAAAAAGAACATATTACTTTATTAAAATAATGATCAATAATTGAGAACAATCCCGAACAATACGTACTGAGCTAATCAACACGAAATAATTAATTTGAAAAAGAATATATTACTTTATTAAAATAATGATCAATAATTGAGAACAAACACGAAATAATTAATTTGAAAAAGAACATATTACTTTATTAAAATAATGATCAATAATTGAGAACAATCCCGAACAATACGTACTGAGCTAATCAACACGAAATAATTAATTTGAAAAAGAACATATTACTTTATTAAAATAATGATCAATAATTGAGAACAATCCCGAACAATACGTACTGAGCTAATCAACACGAAATAATTAATTTGAAAAAGAACATATTACTTTATTAAAATAATGATCAATAATTGAGAACAATCCCGAACAATACGTACTGAGCTAATCAACACGAAATAATTAATTTGAAAAAGAACATATTACTTTATTAAAATAATGATCAATAATTGAGAACAATCCCGAACAATACGTACTGAGCTAATCAACACGAAATAATTAATTTGAAAAAGAACATATTACTTTATTAAAATAATGATCAATAATTGAGAACAATCCCGAACAATACGTACTGAGCTAATCAACACGAAATAATTAATTTGAAAAAGAACATATTACTTTATTAAAATAATGATCAATAATTGAGAACAATCCCGAACAATACGTACTGAGCTAATCAACACGAAATAATTAATTTGAAAAAGAACATATTACTTTATTAAAATAATGATCAATAATTGAGAACAATCCCGAACAATACGTACTGAGCTAATCAACACGAAATAATTAATTTGAAAAAGAACATATTACTTTATTAAAATAATGATCAATAATTGAGAACAAACACGAAATAATTAATTTGAAAAAGAACATATTACTTTATTAAAATAATGATCAATAATTGAGAACAATCCCGAACAATACGTACTGAGCTAATCAACACGAAATAATTAATTTGAAAAAGAACATATTACTTTATTAAAATAATGATCAATAATTGAGAACAAACACGAAATAATTAATTTGAAAAAGAACATATTACTTTATTAAAATAATGATCAATAATTGAGAACAATCCCGAACAATACGTACTGAGCTAATCAACACGAAATAATTAATTTGAAAAAGAACATATTACTTTATTAAAATAATGATCAATAATTGAGAACAAACACGAAATAATTAATTTGAAAAAGAACATATTACTTTATTAAAATAATGATCAATAATTGAGAACAATCCCGAACAATACGTACTGAGCTAATTAACACGAAATAATTAATTTGAAAAAGAACATATTACTTTATTAAAATAATGATCAATAATTGAGAACAATCCCGAACAATACGTACTGAGCTAATCAACACGAAATAATTAATTTGAAAAAGAACATATTACTTTATTAAAATAATGATCAATAATTGAGAACAAACACGAAATAATTAATTTGAAAAAGAACATATTACTTTATTAAAATAATGATCAATAATTGAGAACAATCCCGAACAATACGTACTGAGCTAATTAACACGAAATAATTAATTTGAAAAAGAACATATTACTTTATTAAAATAATGATCAATAATTGAGAACAATCCCGAACAATACGTACTGAGCTAATTAACACGAAATAATTAATTTGAAAAAGAACATATTACTTTATTAAAATAATGATCAATAATTGAGAACAATCCCGAACAATACGTACTGAGCTAATCAACACGAAATAATTAATTTGAAAAAGAACATATTACTTTATTAAAATAATGATCAATAATTGAGAACAAACACGAAATAATTAATTTGAAAAAGAACATATTACTTTATTAAAATAATGATCAATAATTGAGAACAATCCCGAACAATACGTACTGAGCTAATCAACACGAAATAATTAATTTGAAAAAGAACATATTACTTTATTAAAATAATGATCAATAATTGAGAACAAACACGAAATAATTAATTTGAAAAAGAACATATTACTTTATTAAAATAATGATCAATAATTGAGAACAATCCCGAACAATACGTACTGAGCTAATTAACACGAAATAATTAATTTGAAAAAGAACATATTACTTTATTAAAATAATGATCAATAATTGAGAACAATCCCGAACAATACGTACTGAGCTAATCAACACGAAATAATTAATTTGAAAAAGAACATATTACTTTATTAAAATAATGATCAATAATTGAGAAAAAACACGAAATAATTAATTTGAAAAAGAACATATTACTTTATTAAAATAATGATCAATAATTGAGAACAATCCCGAACAATACGTACTGAGCTAATTAACACGAAATAATTAATTTGAAAAAGAACATATTACTTTATTAAAATAATGATCAATAATTGAGAACAATCCCGAACAATACGTACTGAGCTAATCAACACGAAATAATTAATTTGAAAAAGAACATATTACTTTATTAAAATAATGATCAATAATTGAGAACAAACACGAAATAATTAATTTGAAAAAGAACATATTACTTTATTAAAATAATGATCAATAATTGAGAACAATCCCGAACAATACGTACTGAGCTAATCAACACGAAATAATTAATTTGAAAAAGAACATATTACTTTATTAAAATAATGATCAATAATTGAGAACAAACACGAAATAATTAATTTGAAAAAGAACATATTACTTTATTAAAATAATGATCAATAATTGAGAACAATCCCGAACAATACGTACTGAGCTAATTAACACGAAATAATTAATTTGAAAAAGAACATATTACTTTATTAAAATAATGATCAATAATTGAGAACAATCCCGAACAATACGTACTGAGCTAATCAACACGAAATAATTAATTTGAAAAAGAACATATTACTTTATTAAAATAATGATCAATAATTGAGAACAAACACGAAATAATTAATTTGAAAAAGAACATATTACTTTATTAAAATAATGATCAATAATTGAGAACAATCCCGAACAATACGTACTGAGCTAATCAACACGAAATAATTAATTTGAAAAAGAACATATTACTTTATTAAAATAATGATCAATAATTGAGAACAAACACGAAATAATTAATTTGAAAAAGAACATATTACTTTATTAAAATAATGATCAATAATTGAGAACAATCCCGAACAATACGTACTGAGCTAATTAACACGAAATAATTAATTTGAAAAAGAACATATTACTTTATTAAAATAATGATCAATAATTGAGAACAATCCCGAACAATACGTACTGAGCTAATCAACACGAAATAATTAATTTGAAAAAGAACATATTACTTTATTAAAATAATGATCAATAATTGAGAACAATCCCGAACAATACGTACTGAGCTAATCAACACGAAATAATTAATTTGAAAAAGAACATATTACTTTATTAAAATAATGATCAATAATTGAGAACAAACACGAAATAATTAATTTGAAAAAGAACATATTACTTTATTAAAATAATGATCAATAATTGAGAACAATCCTGAACAATACGTACTGAGCTAATTAACACGAAATAATTAATTTGAAAAAGAACATATTACTTTATTAAAATAATGATCAATAATTGAGAACAATCCCGAACAATATGTACTGAGCTAATTAACACGAAATAATTAATTTGAAAAAGAACATATTACTTTATTAAAATAATGATCAATAATTGAGAACAATCCCGAACAATACGACTGAGCTAATTAACACGAAATAATTAATTTGAAAAAGAACATATTACTTTATTAAAATAATGATCAATAATTGAGAACAATCCCGAACAATACGTACTGAGCTAATCAACACGAAATAATTAATTTGAAAAAGAACATATTACTTTATTAAAATAATGATCAATAATTGAGAACAAACACGAAATAATTAATTTGAAAAAGAACATATTACTTTATTAAAATAATGATCAATAATTGAGAACAATCCCGAACAATACGTACTGAGCTAATTAACACGAAATAATTAATTTGAAAAAGAACATATTACTTTATTAAAATAATGATCAATAATTGAGAACAATCCCGAACAATACGTACTGAGCTAATCAACACGAAATAATTAATTTGAAAAAGAACATATTACTTTATTAAAATAATGATCAATAATTGAGAACAATCCCGAACAATACGTACTGAGCTAATCAACACGAACATAATTAATTTGAAAAAGAACATATTACTTTATTAAAATAATGATCAATAATTGAGAACAAACCCGAACAATACGTACTGAGCTAATCAACACGAACATAATTAATTTGAAAAAGAACATATTACTTTATTAAAATAATGATCAATAATTGAGAACAATCCCGAACAATACGTACTGAGCTAATCAACACGAACATAATTAATTTGAAAAAGAACATATTACTTTATTAAAATAATGATCAATAATTGAGAACAAACCCGAACAATACGTACTGAGCTAATCAACACGAAATAATTAATTTGAAAAAGAACATATTACTTTATTAAAATAATGATCAATAATTGAGAACAAACACGAAATAATTAATTTGAAAAAGAACATATTACTTTATTAAAATAATGATCAATAATTGAGAACAATCCCGAACAATACGTACTGAGCTAATTAACACGAAATAATTAATTTGAAAAAGAACATATTACTTTATTAAAATAATGATCAATAATTGAGAACAATCCCGAACAATACGTACTGAGCTAATCAACACGAAATAATTAATTTGAAAAAGAACATATTACTTTATTAAAATAATGATCAATAATTGAGAACAAACACGAAATAATTAATTTGAAAAAGAACATATTACTTTATTAAAATAATGATCAATAATTGAGAACAATCCCGAACAATACGTACTGAGCTAATTAACACGAAATAATTAATTTGAAAAAGAACATATTACTTTATTAAAATAATGATCAATAATTGAGAACAATCCCGAACAATATGTACTGAGCTAATTAACACGAAATAATTAATTTGAAAAAGAACATATTACTTTATTAAAATAATGATCAATAATTGAGAACAATCCCGAACAATACGTACTGAGCTAATCAACACGAAATAATTAATTTGAAAAAGAACATATTACTTTATTAAAATAATGATCAATAATTGAGAACAAACACGAAATAATTAATTTGAAAAAGAACATATTACTTTATTAAAATAATGATCAATAATTGAGAACAATCCCGAACAATACGTACTGAGCTAATTAACACGAAATAATTAATTTGAAAAAGAACATATTACTTTATTAAAATAATGATCAATAATTGAGAACAATCCCGAACAATACGTACTGAGCTAATCAACACGAACATAATTAATTTGAAAAAGAACATATTACTTTATTAAAATAATGATCAATAATTGAGAACAAACCCGAACAATACGTACTGAGCTAATCAACACGAACATAATTAATTTGAAAAAGAACATATTACTTTATTAAAATAATGATCAATAATTGAGAACAATCCCGAACAATACGTACTGAGCTAATCAACACGAACATAATTAATTTGAAAAAGAACATATTACTTTATTAAAATAATGATCAATAATTGAGAACAATCCCGAACAATACGTACTGAGCTAATCAACACGAACATAATTAATTTGAAAAAGAACATATTACTTTATTAAAATAATGATCAATAATTGAGAACAATCCCGAACAATACGTACTGAGCTAATTAACACGAAATAATTAATTTGAAAAAGAACATATTACTTTATTAAAATAATGATCAATAATTGAGAACAAACCCGAACAATACGTACTGAGCTAATCAACACGAAATAATTAATTTGAAAAATAACATATTACTTTATTAAAATAATGATCAATAATTGAGAACAAACACGAAATAATTAATTTGAAAAAGAACATATTACTTTATTAAAATAATGATCAATAATTGAGAACAATCCCGAACAATACGTACTGAGCTAATCAACACGAAATAATTAATTTGAAAAAGAACATATTACTTTATTAAAATAATGATCAATAATTGAGAACAATCCCGAACAATACGTACTGAGCTAATTAACACGAAATAATTAATTTGAAAAAGAACATATTACTTTATTAAAATAATGATCAATAATTGAGAACAATCCCGAACAATATGGAACAATCCCGAACAATACGTACTGAGCTAATTAACACGAAATTAATTAAACATAATTAATTTGAAAAAGAACATATTACTTTATTAAAATAATGATCAATAATTGAGAACAATCCCGAACAATACGTACTGAGCTAATCAACACGAAATAATTAATTTGAAAAAGAACATATTACTTTATTAAAATAATGATCAATAATTGAGAACAATCCCGAACAATACGTACTGAGCTAATTAACACGAAATAATTAATTTGAAAAAGAACATATTACTTTATTAAAATAATGATCAATAATTGAGAACAATCCCGAACAATACGTACTGAGCTAATCAACACGAACATAATTAATTTGAAAAAGAACATATTACTTTATTAAAATAATGATCAATAATTGAGAACAAACCCGAACAATACGTACTGAGCTAATCAACACGAACATAATTAATTTGAAAAAGAACATATTACTTTATTAAAATAATGATCAATAATTGAGAACAATCCCGAACAATACGTACTGAGCTAATCAACACGAACATAATTAATTTGAAAAAGAACATATTACTTTATTAAAATAATGATCAATAATTGAGAACAATCCCGAACAATACGTACTGAGCTAATCAACACGAACATAATTAATTTGAAAAAGAACATATTACTTTATTAAAATAATGATCAATAATTGAGAACAATCCCGAACAATACGTACTGAGCTAATTAACACGAAATAATTAATTTGAAAAAGAACATATTACTTTATTAAAATAATGATCAATAATTGAGAACAAACCCGAACAATACGTACTGAGCTAATCAACACGAAATAATTAATTTGAAAAATAACATATTACTTTATTAAAATAATGATCAATAATTGAGAACAAACACGAAATAATTAATTTGAAAAAGAACATATTACTTTATTAAAATAATGATCAATAATTGAGAACAATCCCGAACAATACGTACTGAGCTAATCAACACGAAATAATTAATTTGAAAAAGAACATATTACTTTATTAAAATAATGATCAATAATTGAGAACAATCCCGAACAATACGTACTGAGCTAATTAACACGAAATAATTAATTTGAAAAAGAACATATTACTTTATTAAAATAATGATCAATAATTGAGAACAATCCCGAACAATATGGAACAATCCCGAACAATACGTACTGAGCTAATTAACACGAAATTAATTAAACATAATTAATTTGAAAAAGAACATATTACTTTATTAAAATAATGATCAATAATTGAGAACAATCCCGAACAATACGTACTGAGCTAATCAACACGAAATAATTAATTTGAAAAAGAACATATTACTTTATTAAAATAATGATCAATAATTGAGAACAATCCCGAACAATACGTACTGAGCTAATCAACACGAACATAATTAATTTGAAAAAGAACATATTACTTTATTAAAATAATGATCAATAATTGAGAACAAACACGAAATAATTAATTTGAAAAAGAACATATTACTTTATTAAAATAATGATCAATAATTGAGAACAATCCCGAACAATACGTACTGAGCTAATCAACACGAAATAATTAATTTGAAAAAGAACATATTACTTTATTAAAATAATGATCAATAATTGAGAACAATCCCGAACAATACGTACTGAGCTAATTAACACGAAATAATTAATTTGAAAAAGAACATATTACTTTATTAAAATAATGATCAATAATTGAGAACAATCCCGTACAATATGTACTGAGCTAATTAACACGAAATAATTAATTTGAAAAAGAACATATTACTTTATTAAAATAATGATCAATAATTGAGAACAATCCCGAACAATACGTACTGAGCTAATCAACACGAACATAATTAATTTGAAAAAGAACATATTACTTTATTAAAATAATGATCAATAATTGAGAACAATCCCGAACAATATGTACTGAGCTAATTAACACGAAATAATTAATTTGAAAAAGAACATATTACTTTATTAAAATAATGATCAATAATTGAGAACAATCCCGAACAATACGTACTGAGCTAATCAACACGAACATAATTAATTTGAAAAAGAACATATTACTTTATTAAAATAATGATCAATAATTGAGAACAATCCCGAACAATACGTACTGAGCTAATCAACACGAAATAATTAATTTGAAAAAGAACATATTACTTTATTAAAATAATGATCAATAATTGAGAACAATCCCGAACAATACGTACTGAGCTAATTAACACGAAATAATTAATTTGAAAAAGAACATATTACTTTATTAAAATAATGATCAATAATTGAGAACAATCCCGAACAATATGTACTGAGCTAATTAACACGAAATAATTAATTTGAAAAAGAACATATTACTTTATTAAAATAATAATCAATAATTGAGAACAATCCCGAACAATACGTACTGAGCTAATCAACACGAACATAATTAATTTGAAAAAGAACATATTACTTTATTAAAATAATGATCAATAATTGAGAACAATCCCGAACAATATGTACTGAGCTAATTAACACGAAATAATTAATTTGAAAAAGAACATATTACTTTATTAAAATAATAATCAATAATTGAGAACAATCCCGAACAATACGTACTGAGCTAATCAACACGAAATAATTAATTTGAAAAAGAACATATTACTTTATTAAAATAATGATCAATAATTGAGAACAATCCCGAACAATATGTACTGAGCTAATTAACACGAAATAATTAATTTGAAAAAGAACATATTACTTTATTAAAATAATAATCAATAATTGAGAACAATCCCGAACAATACGTACTGAGCTAATCAACACGAAATAATTAATTTGAAAAAGAACATATTACTTTATTAAAATAATGATCAATAATTGAGAACAATCCCGAACAATACGTACTGAGCTAATCAACACGAAATAATTAATTTGAAAAAGAACATATTACTTTATTAAAATAATAATCAATAATTGAGAACAATCCCGAACAATACGTACTGAGCTAATCAACACGAAATAATTAATTTGAAAAAGAACATATTACTTTATTAAAATAATAATCAATAATTGAGAACAATCCCGAACAATACGTACTGAGCTAATTAACACGAAATAATTAATTTGAAAAAGAACATATTACTTTATTAAAATAATAATCAATAATTGAGAACAATCCCGAACAATACGTACTGAGCTAATCAACACGAAATAATTAATTTGAAAAAGAACATATTACTTTATTAAAATAATAATCAATAATTGAGAACAATCCCGAACAATACGTACTGAGCTAATCAACACGAAATAATTAATTTGAAAAAGAACATATTACTTTATTAAAATAATAATCAATAATTGAGAACAATCCCGAACAATACGTACTGAGCTAATCAACACGAAATAATTAATTTGAAAAAGAACATATTACTTTATTAAAATAATAATCAATAATTGAGAACAATCCCGAACAATACGTACTGAGCTAATTAACACGAAATAATTAATTTGAAAAAGAACATATTACTTTATTAAAATAATAATCAATAATTGAGAACAATCCCGAACAATACGTACTGAGCTAATCAACACGAAATAATTAATTTGAAAAAGAACATATTACTTTATTAAAATAATGATCAATAATTGAGAACAATCCCGAACAATACGTACTGAGCTAATTAACACGAAATAATTAATTTGAAAAAGAACATATTACTTTATTAAAATAATGATCAATAATTGAGAACAATCCCGAACAATACGTACTGAGCTAATTAACACGAAATAATTAATTTGAAAAAGAACATATTACTTTATTAAAATAATAATCAATAATTGAGAACAATCCCGAACAATACGTACTGAGCTAATCAACACGAAATAATTAATTTGAAAAAGAACATATTACTTTATTAAAATAATGATCAATAATTGAGAACAATCCCGAACAATACGTACTGAGCTAATTAACACGAAATAATTAATTTGAAAAAGAACATATTACTTTATTAAAATAATAATCAATAATTGAGAACAATCCCGAACAATACGTACTGAGCTAATTAACACGAAATAATTAATTTGAAAAAGAACATATTACTTTATTAAAATAATAATCAATAATTG
>CAVMJV010000318.1:0-64623 GCA_963681835.1 Meloidogyne enterolobii
GGGACACTCAATTTGGGGACACGGAATTTGGGGACACGGAATTTGGGGACACGGAATTTGGGGACACGAAATTGGGGACACGGAATTTGGGGACACGGAATTTGGAGACACGAAATTGGGGACACGGAATTTGGGGACACGAAATTGGGGACACGGAATTTGGGGAACGGAATTTGGGGACACGGAATTTGGGGACACGAAATTGGGGACACGGAATTTGGGGACACGAAATTGGGGACACGGAATTTGGGGACACGGAATTTGGGGACACGAAATTGGGGACACGGAATTTGGGGACACGAAATTGGGGACACGGAATTTGGGGACACGGAATTTGGGGACACGGAATTTGGGGACACGAAATTGGGGACACGGAATTTGGGGACACGAAATTGGGGACACTCAATTTGGGGACACGGAATTTGGGGACACGGAATTTGGGGACACGAAATTGGGGACACGGAATTTGGGGACACGGAATTTGGGGACACGGAATTTGGGGACACGGAATATGGGGACACGGAATTTGGGGACACGAAATTTGGGACACGGAATTTGGGGATACGGAATTTGGGGACACGAAATTGGGGACACTCAATTTGGGGACACGGAATTTGGGGACACGGAATTTGGGGACACGGAATTTGGGGACACGAAATTGGGGACACGGAATTAGGGGACACGAAATTGGGGACACGGAATTTGGGGACACGGAATTTGGGGACACGAAATTGGGGACACGGAATTTGGGGACACGGAATTTGGGGACACGGAATTTGGGGACACGAAATTGGGGACACGGAATTTGGGGAACGAAATTGGGGACACGGAATTTGGAGACACGAAATTGGGGACACGGAATTTGGGGACACGAAATTGGGGACACGGAATTTGGGGACACGAAATTGGGGACACGGAATTTGGGGACACGGAATTTGGGGACACGGAATTTGGGGACACGGAATATGGGGACACGGAATTTGGGGACACGAAATTTGGGACACGGAATTTGGGGATACGGAATTTGGGGACACGAAATTGGGGACACTCAATTTGGGGACACGGAATTTGGGGACACGGAATTTGGGGACACGGAATTTGGGGACACGAAATTGGGGACACGGAATTTGGGGACACGGAATTTGGGGACACGAAATTGGGGACACGGAATTTGGGGACACGAAATTGGGGACACGGAATTTGGGGACACGAAATTGGGGACACGGAATTTGGAGACCCGAAATTGGGGACACGGAATTTGGGGACACGAAATTGGGGACACGGAATTTGGGGACACGAAATTGGGGACACGGAATTTGGGGACACGAAATTGGGGACACGGAATTTGGGGACACGAAATTGGGGACACGGAATTTGGGGACACGAAATTGGGGACACGGAATTTGGGGACACGGAATTTGGGGACACGAAATTGGGGACACGGAATTTAGGGACACGGAATTTGGGGACACGGAATTTGGGGACACGAAATTGGGGACACGGAATTTGGGGACACGAAATTGGGGACACGGAAATTGGGGACACGGAATTTGGGGACACGAAATTGGGGACACGGAATTTGGGGACACGGAATTTGGGGACACGAAATTGGGGACACGGAATTTGGGGACACGGAATTTGGGGACACGAAATGGGGACACGGAATTTGGGGACACGGAATTTGGGGACACGGAATTTGGGGACACGGAATATGGGGACACGGAATTTGGGGACACGAAATTTGGGACACGGAATTTGGGGATACGGAATTTGGGGACACGAAATTGGGGACACTCAATTTGGGGACACGGAATTTGGGGACACGGAATTTGGGGACACGGAATTTGGGGACACGAAATTGGGGACACGGAATTTGGGGACACGGAATTTGGGGACACGAAATTGGGGACACGGAATTTGGGGACACGGAATTTGGGGACACGGAATTTGGGGACACGAAATTGGGGACACGGAATTTGGGGACACGAAATTGGGGACACGGAATTTGGAGACACGAAATTGGGGACACGGAATTTGGGGACACGAAATTGGGGACACGGAATTTGGGGACACGGAATTTGGGGACACGGAATTTGGGGACACGAAATTGGGGACACGGAATTTGGGGACACGAAATTGGGGACACGGAAATTGGGGACACGGAATTTGGGGACACGAAATTGGGGACAACGAATTTGGGGACACGGAATTTGGGGACACGAAATTGGGGACACGGAATTTGGGGACACGGAATTTGGGGACACGAAATTGGGGACACGGAATTTGGGGACACGGAATTTGGGGACACGGAATTTGGGGACACGGAATATGGGGACACGGAATTTGGGGACACGAAATTTGGGACACGGAATTTGGGGATACGGAATTTGGGGACACGAAATTGGGGACACTCAATTTGGGGACACGGAATTTGGGGACACGGAATTTGGGGACACGGAATTTGGGGACACGAAATTGGGGACACGGAATTTGGGGACACGGAATTTGGGAACACGAAATTGGGGACACGGAATTTGGGGACACGAAATTGGGGACACGGAATTTGGGGACACGGAATTTGGGGACACGAAATTGGGGACACGAAATTGGGGGCACGGAATTTGGAGACACGAAATTGGGGACACGGAATTTGGGGACACGAAATTGGGATCACGGAATTTGGGGACACGAAATTGGGGACACGGAATTTGGGGACACGGAATATGGGGACACGGAATTTGGGGACACGAAATTTGGGACACGGAATTTGGGGACACGAAATTGGGGACACGGAATTTGGGGACACGAAATTGGGGACACGGAATTTGGAGACACGAATTTGGGGACACGGAATTTGGGGACACGAAATTGGGGACACGGAATTTGGGGACACGAAATTGGGGACACGGAATTTGGGGACACGAAATTGGGGACACGGAATTTGGGGACACGAAATTGGGGACACGGAATTTGGGGACACGAAATTGGGGACACGGAATTTGGGGACACGGAATTTGGGGACACGAAATTGGTGACACGGAATTTGGGGACACGGAATTTGGGGACACGGAATATGGGGACACGGAATTTGGGGACACGAAATTTGGGACACGGAATTTGGGGATACGGAATTTGGGGACACGAAATTGGGGACACTCAATTTGGGGACACGGAATTTGGGGACACGGAATTTGGGACACGGAATTTGGGGACACGAAATTGGGACACGGAATTTGGGGACACGGAATTTGGGGACACGAAATTGGGGACAAGGAATTTGGGGACACGAAATTGGGGACACGGAATTTGGGGACACGGAATTTGGGGACACGAAATTGGGGACACGGAATTTGGGGACACGAAATTGGGGACACGGAATATGGGGACACGGAATTTGGGGACACGAAATTTGGGACACGGAATTTGGGGATACGGAATTTGGGGACACGAAATTGGGGACACGAAATTGGGGACACGGAATTTGGAGACACGAAATTGGGGACACGTAATTTGGGGACACGAAATTGGGGACACGGAATTTGGGGACACGAAATTGGGGACACGGAATTTGGGGACACGAAATTGGGGACACGGAATTTGGGGACACGAAATTGGGGACACGGAATTTGGGGACACGAAATTGGGGACACGGAATTTGGGGACACGGAATTTGGGGACACGAAATTGGGGACATGGAATTTGGGGACACGGAATTTGGGGACACGAAATTGGGGACACGGAATTTGGGGACACGAAATTGTGGACACGAAATTGTGGACACGGAAATTGGGGACACGGAATTTGGGGACACGAAATTGGGGACACGGAATTTGGGGACACGGAATTTGGGGACACGAAATTGTGGACACGGAATTTGGGGACACGGAATTTGGGGACACGAAATTGGGGACACGGAATTTGGGGACACGGAATTTGGGGACACGAAATTGGGGACACGGAATTTGGGGACACGGAATTTGGGGGACACGAAATTGGGGACACGGAATTTGGGGACACGGAATTTGGGGACACGAAATTGGGGACACGGAATTTGGGGACACGAAATTGGGGACACGGAATTTGGGGACACGGAATTTGGGGACACGGAATTTGGGGACACGGAATATGGGGACACGGAATTTGGGGACACGAAATTGGGGACACGGAATTTGGGGACACGAAATTTGGGACACGGAATTTGGGGATACGGAATTTGGGGATACGGAATTTGGGGACACGAAATTGGGGACACTCAATTTGGGGACACGGAATTTGGGGACACGGAATTTGGGGACACGGAATTTGGGGACACGAAATTGGGGACACGGAATTTGGGGACACGGAATTTGGGGACACGAAATTGGGGACACGGAATTTGGGGACACGAAATTGGGGACACGGAATTTGGGGACACGGAATTTGGGGACACGGAATTTGGGGACACGAAATTGGGGACACGGAATTTGGGGACACGAAATTGGGGACACGGAATTTGGGGACACGGAATTTGGGGACACGAAATTGGGGACACGGAATTTGGGGACACGAAATTTGGGGACACGAAATTGGGGACACGGAATTTGGGGACACGGAATTTGGGGACACGGAATTTGGGGACACGGAATATGGGGACACGGAATTTGGGGACACGAAATTTGGGACACGGAATTTGGGGATACGGAATTTGGGGACACGAAATTGGGGACACTCAATTTGGGGACACGGAATTTGGGGACACGGAATTTGGGGACACGGAATTTGGGGACACGAAATTGGGGACACGGAATTTGGGGACACGGAATTTGGGGACACGAAATTGGGGACACGGAATTTGGGGACACGAAATTGGGGACACGGAATTTGGGGAACGGAATTTGGGGACACGGAATTTGGGGACACGAAATTGGGGACACGGAATTTGGGGACACGAAATTGGGGACACGGAATTTGGGGACACGGAATTTGGGGACACGAAATTGGGGACACGGAATTTGGGGACACGAAATTGGGGACACGGAATTTGGGGACACGGAATTGGGGGCACGGAATTTGGAGACACGAAATTGGGGACACGGAATTTGGGGACACGAAATTGGGGACACGGAATTTGGGGACACGAAATTGGGGACACGGAATTTGGGGACACGGAATATGGGGACACGGAATTTGGGGACACGGAATTTGGGGACACGAAATTGGGGACACGGAATTTGGGGACACGAAATTGGGGGCACGGAATTTGGAGACACGAAATTGGGGACACGGAATTTGGGGACACGAAATTGGGGACACGGAATTTGGGGACACGAAATTGGGGACACGGAATTTGGGGACACGGAATATGGGGACACGGAATTTGGGGACACGAAATTTGGGACACGGAATTTGGGGACACGAAATTGGGGACACGGAATTTGGGGACACGAAATTGGGGACACGGAATTTGGAGACACGAAATTGGGGACACGGAATTTGGGGACACGAAATTGGGGACACGGAATTTGGGGACACGAAATTGGGGACACGGAATTTGGGGACACGAAATTGGGGACACGGAATTTGGGGACACGAAATTGGGGACACGGAATTTGGGGACACGAAATTGGGGACACGGAATTTGGGGACACGGAATTTGGGGACACGAAATTGGTGACACGGAATTTGGGGACACGGAATTTGGGGACACGGAATATGGGGACACGGAATTTGGGGACACGAAATTTGGGACACGGAATTTGGGGATACGGAATTTGGGGACACGAAATTGGGGACACTCAATTTGGGGACACGGAATTTGGGGACACGGAATTTGGGACACGGAATTTGGGGACACGAAATTGGGGACACGGAATTTGGGGACACGGAATTTGGGGACACGAAATTGGGGACACGGAATTTGGGGACACGAAATTGGGGACACGGAATTTGGGGACACGGAATTTGGGGACACGAAATTGGGGACACGGAATTTGGGGACACGAAATTGGGGACACGGAATATGGGGACACGGAATTTGGGGACACGAAATTTGGGACACGGAATTTGGGGATACGGAATTTGGTGACACGAAATTGGGGACACGGTATTTGGGGACACGGAATTTGGGGACACGAAATTGGGGACACGGAATTTGGGGACACGGAATTTGGGGACACGGAATTTGGGGACACGAAATTGGGGACACGGAATTTGGGGACACGAAATTGGGGACACGGAATTTGGAGACACGAAATTGGGGACACGTAATTTGGGGACACGAAATTGGGGACACGGAATTTGGGGACACGAAATTGGGGACACGGAATTTGGGGACACGGAATTTGGGGACACGGAATTTGGGGACACGAAATTGGTGACACGGAATTTGGGGACACGGAATTTGGGGACACGGAATATGGGGACACGGAATTTGGGGACACGAAATTTGGGACACGGAATTTGGGGATACGGAATTTGGGGACACGAAATTGGGGACACTCAATTTGGGGACACGGAATTTGGGGACACGGAATTTGGGACACGGAATTTGGGGACACGAAATTGGGGACACGGAATATGGGGACACGGAATTTGGGGACACGAAATTTGGGACACGGAATTTGGGGAAACGGAATTTGGGGACACGAAATTGGGGACACTCAATTTGGGGACACGGAATTTGGGGACACGGAATTTGGGACACGGAATTTGGGGACACGAAATTGGGGACACGGAATATGGGGACACGGAATTTGGGGACACGAAATTTGGGACACGGAATTTGGGGATACGGAATTTGGTGACACGAAATTGGGGACACGGTATTTGGGGACACGGAATTTGGGGACACGAAATTGGGGACACGGAATTTGGGGACACGGAATTTGGGGACACGGAATTTGGGGACACGAAATTGGGGACACGGAATTTGGGGACACGAAATTGGGGACACGGAATTTGGAGACACGAAATTGGGGACACGTAATTTGGGGACACGAAATTGGGGACACGGAATTTGGGGACACGAAATTGGGGACACGGAATTTGGGGACACGGAATTTGGGGACACGGAATTTGGGGACACGAAATTGGTGACACGGAATTTGGGGACACGGAATTTGGGGACACGGAATATGGGGACACGGAATTTGGGGACACGAAATTTGGGACACGGAATTTGGGGATACGGAATTTGGGGACACGAAATTGGGGACACTCAATTTGGGGACACGGAATTTGGGGACACGGAATTTGGGACACGGAATTTGGGGACACGAAATTGGGACACGGAATTTGGGGACACGGAATTTGGGGACACGAAATTGGGGACACGGAATTTGGGGACACGAAATTGGGGACACGGAATTTGGGGACACGGAATTTGGGGACACGAAATTGGGGACACGGAATTTGGGGACACGAAATTGGGGACACGGAATATCGGGACACGGAATTTGGGGACACGAAATTTGGGACACGGAATTTGGGGATACGGAATTTGGGGACACGAAATTGGGGACACGAAATTGGGGACACGGAATTTGGAGACACGAAATTGGGGACACGTAATTTGGGGACACGAAATTGGGGACACGGAATTTGGGGACACGAAATTGGGGACACGGAATTTGGGGACACGAAATTGGGGACACGGAATTTGGGGACACGAAATTGGGGACACGGAATTTGGGGACACGAAATTGGGGACACGGAATTTGGGGACACGGAATTTGGGGACACGAAATTGGGGACACGGAATTTGGGGACACGGAATTTGGGGACACGAAATTGGGGACACGGAATTTGGGGACACGAAATTGTGGACACGAAATTGTGGACACGGAAATTGGGGACACGGAATTTGGGGACACGAAATTGGGGACACGGAATTTGGGGACACGGAATTTGGGGACACGAAATTGTGGACACGGAATTTGGGGACACGGAATTTGGGGACACGAAATTGGGGACACGGAATTTGGGGACACGGAATTTGGGGACACGAAATTGGGGACACGGAATTTGGGGACACGGAATTTGGGGACACGAAATTGGGGACACGGAATTTGGGGACACGGAATTTGGGGACACGAAATTGGGGACACGGAATTTGGGGACACGAAATTGGGGACACGGAATTTGGGGACACGGAATTTGGGGACACGGAATTTGGGGACACGGAATATGGGGACACGGAATTTGGGGACACGAAATTGGGGACACGGAATTTGGGGACACGAAATTTGGGACACGGAATTTGGGGATACGGAATTTGGGGATACGGAATTTGGGGACACGAAATTGGGGACACTCAATTTGGGGACACGGAATTTGGGGACACGGAATTTGGGGACACGGAATTTGGGGACACGAAATTGGGGACACGGAATTTGGGGACACGGAATTTGGGGACACGAAATTGGGGACACGGAATTTGGGGACACGAAATTGGGGACACGGAATTTGGAGACACGGAATTTGGGGACACGGAATTTGGGGACACGAAATTGGGGACACGGAATTTGGGGACACGAAATTGGGGACACGGAATTTGGGGACACGGAATTTGGGGACACGAAATTGGGGACACGGAATTTGGGGACACGGAATTTGGGGACACGAAATTGGGGACACGGAATTTGGGGACACGGAATTTGGGGACACGGAATTTGGGGACACGGAATATGGGGACACGGAATTTGGGGACACGAAATTTGGGACACGGAATTTGGGGATACGGAATTTGGGGACACGAAATTGGGGACACTCAATTTGGGGACACGGAATTTGGGGACACGGAATTTGGGGACACGGAATTTGGGGACACGAAATTGGGGACACGGAATTTGGGGACACGGAATTTGGGGACACGAAATTGGAGACACGGAATTTGGGGACACGAAATTGGGGACACGGAATTTGGGGAACGGAATTTGGGGACACGGAATTTGGGGACACGAAATTGGGGACACGGAATTTGGGGACACGAAATTGGGGACACGGAATTTGGGGACACGGAATTTGGGGACACGAAATTGGGGACACGGAATTTGGGGACACGAAATTGGGGACACGGAATTTGGGGACACGGAATTTGGGGACACGGAATTTGGGGACACGAAATTGGGGACACGGAATTTGGGGACACGAAATTGGGGGCACGGAATTTGGAGACACGAAATTGGGGACACGGAATTTGGGGACACGAAATTGGGGACACGGAATTTGGGGACACGAAATTGGGGACACGGAATTTGGGGACACGGAATATGGGGACACGGAATTTGAGGACACGGAATTTGGGGACACGAAATTGGGGACACGGAATTTGGGGACACGAAATTGGGGGCACGGAATTTGGAGACACGAAATTGGGGACACGGAATTTGGGGACACGAAATTGGGGACACGGAATTTGGGGACACGAAATTGGGGACACGGAATTTGGGGACACGGAATATGGGGACACGGAATTTGGGGACACGAAATTTGGGACACGGAATTTGGGGACACGAAATTGGGGACACGGAATTTGGGGACACGAAATTGGGGACACGGAATTTGGAGACACGAAATTGGGGACACGGAATTTGGGGACACGAAATTGGGGACACGGAATTTGGGGACACGAAATTGGGGACACGGAATTTGGGGACACGAAATTGGGGACACGGAATTTGGGGACACGAAATTGGGGACACGGAATTTGGGGACACGAAATTGGGGACACGGAATTTGGGGACACGGAATTTGGGGACACGAAATTGGTGACACGGAATTTGGGGACACGGAATTTGGGGACACGGAATATGGGGACACGGAATTTGGGGACACGAAATTTGGGACACGGAATTTGGGGATACGGAATTTGGGGACACGAAATTGGGGACACTCAATTTGGGGACACGGAATTTGGGGACACGGAATTTGGGACACGGAATTTGGGGACACGAAATTGGGGACACGGAATTTGGGGACACGGAATTTGGGGACACGAAATTGGGGACACGGAATTTGGGGACACGAAATTGGGGACACGGAATTTGGGGACACGGAATTTGGGGACACGAAATTGGGGACACGGAATTTGGGGACACGAAATTGGGGACACGGAATATGGGGACACGGAATTTGGGGACACGAAATTTGGGACACGGAATTTGGGGATACGGAATTTGGTGACACGAAATTGGGGACACGGTATTTGGGGACACGGAATTTGGGGACACGAAATTGGGGACACGGAATTTGGGGACACGGAATTTGGGGACACGGAATTTGGGGACACGAAATTGGGGACACGGAATTTGGGGACACGAAATTGGGGACACGGAATTTGGAGACACGAAATTGGGGACACGTAATTTGGGGACACGAAATTGGGGACACGGAATTTGGGGACACGAAATTGGGGACACGGAATATGGGGACACGGAATTTGGGGACACGAAATTTGGGACACGGAATTTGGGGACACGAAATTGGGGACACGGAATTTGGGGACACGAAATTGGGGACACGGAATTTGGAGACACGAAATTGGGGACACGGAATTTGGGGACACGAAATTGGGGACACGGAATTTGGGGACACGAAATTGGGGACACGGAATTTGGGGACACGAAATTGGGGACACGGAATTTGGGGACACGAAATTGGGGACACGGAATTTGGAAACACGAAATTGGGGACACGGAATTTGGGGACACGGAATTTGGGGACACGAAATTGGTGACACGGAATTTGGGGACACGGAATTTGGGGACACGGAATATGGGGACACGGAATTTGGGGACACGAAATTTGGGACACGGAATTTGGGGATACGGAATTTGGGGACACGAAATTGGGGACACTCAATTTGGGGACACGGAATTTGGGGACACGGAATTTGGGACACGGAATTTGGGGACACGAAATTGGGGACACGGAATTTGGGGACACGGAATTTGGGGACACGAAATTGGGGACACGGAATTTGGGGACACGAAATTGGGGACACGGAATTTGGGGACACGGAATTTGGGGACACGAAATTGGGGACACGGAATTTGGGGACACGAAATTGGGGACACGGAATATGGGGACACGGAATTTGGGGACACGAAATTTGGGACACGGAATTTGGGGATACGGAATTTGGTGACACGAAATTGGGGACACGGTATTTGGGGACACGGAATTTGGGGACACGAAATTGGGGACACGGAATTTGGGGACACGGAATTTGGGGACACGGAATTTGGGGACACGAAATTGGGGACACGGAATTTGGGGACACGAAATTGGGGACACGGAATTTGGAGACACGAAATTGGGGACACGTAATTTGGGGACACGAAATTGGGGACACGGAATTTGGGGACACGAAATTGGGGACACGGAATTTGGGGACACGAAATTGGGGACACGGAATTTGGGGACACGAAATTGGGGACACGGAATTTGGGGACACGAAATTGGGGACACGGAATTTGGGGACACGGAATTTGGGGACACGGAATATGGGGACACGGAATTTGGGGACACGAAATTTGGGACACGGAATTTGGGAATTTGGGGACACGAAATTGGGGGCACACATTTTTTTTTTTATATTTTTTTATTTTTTTTTATTTTTTTAAAAAATTCAAGAAAAATGGGAAAATCATCGAACCGGATTTGTAGGGATATCGAGAAATTTAGAGGTAGTGATATTTTCTTTGCCCTTCAGAATAAAGGATTTGAAGGGGCTAAAAGGCTGACTCTTCATTTTTATTAAGAGGATTTGAAGGATATTAGAGGATTATAGGAGTCCTCCTTTAAGCGCCGCAGGCGAAAATTTTGGTATTTTGGAAGGTCAAGAAGCCAGATTTCCTCTTTTTTATGCGCCGCAAGCGAAAATTTTGAAAATTTTGGAAGGCTGTATCCAGAAAAATTCATTTTTTGAATATCTTTCCTCCATTTATTCAAAAAAATTTCCATCATTAGGGGTGTATAATTTTGGCGTTTTGGCGCGCCAAAAGACGAAAATACGCCGGTACTTGTGAGTTATCCCAAACCAGTTTTTGCGGACATATTTTGCGGACTCTTTTGTATACACAGAATGGTCAGTCTTCCTCCTTTCCTCAATTTCACGCTATTTCACTATGGCATTATTCAATGAGAGGTCATGTTTGCCTCTCATTGAATAATGCCGTAGTAAAATATAGCGAAATTAAGGAAAGAGGAAGACTGACCATTCTGTGTATACAAAAGAGTCCGCAAAATATGTCCACGAAAACCGTGACTAATCACAGTCTTACCAAATCATGGAACGACCAAAATACGGAATAAAAAAATGTGGACCGATCTGTGCTTTCAGTGCAGCTTTTCGGTAATAGTAGTTTATCCCCACCCCTTTTTTACGGAATCCTTGACCATTTTGAGCTGGGTTGATACCATATTTGGTTAGATTTGTCAAAAATATAAAGCTGTTCCGGGCCGTGTCTGGTTAATTTGGTAAGACTCTGTTAAGGTACGTACACGAAGTAACGGACCATTAGTTCAAAATGCAGAGTTTGGTGCTTATCATCCTAGAAAAATATTTCTAAATGACTGAAATATGTAAATAAAAATGAAAAGATTGATCTGTTATTTTCTTATTTGATGGCATTGCAGAAAAATAATTCGTTTTTTGTTGCCTCTCTTTATTGCCTCTACAGTGAAATTGAGTGAAATTGAGGAAAGAGTTCACTATGGCATTATTCAATGAGGCAAACATGATTTAAAAATCGGTCATTTATATTTAAAAATAATCCTTTATTGCCTCTCATTGAATAATGCTATAGTGAAATAGCGTGAAATTGAGGAAAGGAGGAAGACTGACCATTTTGTGTATACAAAAGAGTCCGCAAAATATGTCCGCAAAAACTGGTTTGGGATAACTCACAAGTACCAATACGCCAAACGCAAAACGCCAAAAATCGGCCAAAAATGGACGCCAAACGCAAAACACCAGACGCCAAAGTCCATGACGCTCAGCCCTGCTTCCATATAATAAAACAAGAATTGTAGAACACATCAAGCCGAGTCGAATGACACCAAAATCGACAAAATCCGACTTGATTGGACCGAGATACAGACCCCTGAAAATTGAACAACCACAGGGGTGATTTTTTGGAACAAAAAAGTTTATGCAAATGATAGCTCATTCGAAGGAACTCGTCGAGCAATGTCGAATGACAACAAAATCAACGTAATCGGACAAGTTTTGACAAAGTTATGACATTATTTAGACCTACCGGAGTCTGCAACTTTATGTCATAATTTTGTCAAATCATTCTAATCACGTTGATTTTGTGTCATTCGACTCAGCTCGACGAGCTCTTTCGAATGAGCTATCAATTGTACAAACTCTCGACCATATAGTTTTTCGCCCCTATGCTTTTTCTATTTTCAGGGGCTTATTCCTCGGTTCTCAATCCCATTTATTCTCAATCCCAATAAATTTATTTGAAAAGTTTATGTTTAAACATGAACTTAAAAGAAAAGTAAAACTGAAATATCAAGTCAAAAATAGCGTTTCACCAAATAAGTATTGAAATTTAAAACTTTGACAATTTCTTAGAAATTAAAAAAAATTTTTAATGAAGAAATTCATAGAGGAATCGACTAAATTAAATAAAATGAGAAGGGTAGCGATTCCTCTCTCCCATTTTTGACTGCATAGCCCTCTGTAGGAGAAAGAAATAATAGAGAGACGAAAGAGGCATAGTAAGAGAGAGAGAAGAGCTCTCTCCATTTTTGACTGCTTAGGAACCGCAGCCCTCTGTAAATGTGTAGGGAGAAACACATACAAACAGGTGATATGCCATCTCATAATTTTTAAGCAATTTGTTGGTAATGGCAATGGAGAGAGTGATAGAGAGAAAAAAATTTAAAGTCAATAATTAACCTTTTATTTTATTTTTTTAAATGTTTAATATTTTTTAATTTAGTTATTTAAATTAGTTTGTCTGAAGATCCTACTGAAATTACAATCGTATTTTTATCAGATTAGACCTTTCTCCGCCTCTAGTGTGTAAAACATGAAATATACATATTATCAAATCCCAGCCTTGATGTGGCTGGGAGAAAACTTCAAAATTTTTTAATGATTTTCAGCTTTGTAATGCCGACCTACTCCCTAAGTATCAGCACAAAAAGTCATTCCACCGAGATTCAATTAATCATAATTTTGTTCAGAACTTAATAAAATGTGTTTGGAATCATAAAGTTCGATTAGCATTTCTACACTTTAAATTAAATTAGAAAATATTTATTCGTGCTCAAATCTTTTATATTTCTCTCCTAAATGAATATTTTCTAATAATTTCTTGTTTTCACCGAGTATTTTGTGAATTTCAATGCACTTTTTAAATTTATTGTTATATCCCTAACTGTTTGTTGGCTAAATCTTACACACTACTTTTTTAAAGCTAATATGTGCAATTATTTACTACAGTATAGTTTCGTTTTTGAGGGGAAGGTTGTTAACACGCTATCGAATGTTTAGAGTACAGCACCAGGAAAAATTGAATTTAAACATAGAACAAAAATGTTTTATAATAAACAATTTTCTGCAAGTTCGATGCATTAAATAGTAAAATTCCGATTCGAATTGTTCAATTTCTAATTGTTAGATTTTTGAGCATTTCACTCAGTTCATATTCAAAATATTCAATTTCTCCGTTGAGAAATTTAACAATTTCTTCCATTGAAGGGCGATTAGATGGATTATATTGTATGCAAGCCTGCAAAATTATTTTTAACAATTTCTAATCAAATGCTTTTCTAATCGATACATTGAACTCCTAACAATACGTCATTTATTACCTTTATAACACGATCCAATCGTGTATTATATTTAGTATTTGATCGGTATCTTTCCGCCATCTCACACACCTCAAAATTAGCCTCATCTGATTATTATATAAATATTAGTTTATAATTAAATCTGTAAATTTTCTTGCAATACATAATAAAATTAGAATTGATTTTGTAATCAGGAACATATGTGGAGAATGCCTACGTTTTCTAAAATAGTCTACCACAAGCTTAGATTAGGATCAGATAAATACACCGACTAAATTTTTTATGTACCTGAACCAAAGGAATTACGTGACCCTCAGAATGTTAATTTTAGACGGATTACAAAGTTGGTACAGCAAAATATCAAAATATATAATTTTGCTTAACTTTATTCTCAACAAAAAATTATACACTAGAAGTAAATAATCATAATTAAATTAAAAATATTTCACGTTACGTTATGTTATTCAATAGAAAGAAACCCCGGTGTTCTCTAGGTCTTGAATTAGGTTAAAGATTTGCGAGTTAGAATTGACATCTTATTTATATCTCACAAGTTCAACTCACCCAATAATGTAAAAAAATAGGAATACTTACGTTTTATAAAATGGAACAGTTCGAAGACCATAACGCCAAAAGCCCAAATGTCAGCCTTTTGAGTTACCTAAATGGGTTTTTTTATGGAATGTAGGCAGAGCTGCACCGAAATTTTATTTTCGGATTTTCAGACATTGTCAACCTAATCATGAATAAAATACCTCATTTGTGCCTTTTATCTCAGGAGCTTTGGTTATTTCAGCAATATATTCCATATTTTTTATAGGTTTCATATCCTTTACTACAGCCGTGTTGAAATCTATCAATTTACTATAAACCACATTTTCATCTCGACCCTGATTTAATGAAACAATAAAATTTTCGTATTTAATATCTCCATGAATTGCATCAACTATAAAACATCTTATATAATAATAATTAAAATAATATTCCTACATTTATGGAATTGTTCGAGTGCTTGAGCAGCTCCTCTAATTATTTTGATAAGGAGGTCTTCATGTGTTCTTTTCTTTATTACACCTCCTCTATCTTTAATCGTATTATAAAAATACGAACCCAAATGCACCCCACCAAGTTCTAAAACAATAAACATCTCTTTACCATTCTCTGTTTCTTTACTCTGGCTTTAATAAGTACTATTAAATACCATAATTAAAATTAAATAGGTTTACATATTTTTTTCATTTTTATTAAAGTTAATCCAAGGAGATTATTTAAATAAAACTTAAATTTTTTATAAAATATGAATGTGAGCGCTTGTTTAAATAAGGTTCAACCCCCGTCAATGAGTACAAGCGTTTTATCAAATTTTATTTAAATTTACGGCTGTAGTGTAGTTCACCGGAGGTAAAAGTTCGGGACGAGACATATGTCATTCGATTCGTCTCGGCGAGCTGAGTCGAACGGTACCACTCCCAATTTCAGGAAATGATTCTGGACCGAGTTATAGGTCCCGAAAAATCGAAAAACCAAAGGGGGGACCAAGCACTTTTTTGGGGTGAAAAATTCGAATATGCAAATTATACCTCATTCGAAAGAGCTCCTCGAGCTGAGTCGAATGACATCAAAATCAACGAAATCCGACTTGATTTGACAAAGTTATAATCTTTTATTTTAGCTCCTTACCTATGGCATCTATGGAGATTTTTGCTGCTACGGAGGCCCCAAATACGTCCAGAGCAAGGGAGATAGGAATAGGTTTATGTTACGAGCCCAGACCCAGCGCCCGTAGACTCCCCGCGAGGCGCGTGCCGCAAAACCCCGCGCGAAGCGCGGGGTTTTGCACAAGCGCCTCGCCGACGCCCCATAGGTTTATGTTGCTAGTTTTTTGTGTCATAACTTTGTCTAATCTTGTTTGATCACGGTGATTTTGGTGTCATTCGACTCAGCTCGTCGAGCTCTTTCGAATGAGGTATAATTTGCATATTCGAATTTTTCACCCCAAAAAAGTGCTTGGTCCCCCCTTTGGTTTTTCGATTTTTCGGGACCTATAACTCGGTCCAGAATCATTTCCTGAAATTGGGAGTGGTACCGTTCGACTCAGCTCGCCGAGACGAATCGAATGACATATGTCTCGTCCCGAACTTTTACCTCCGGTGAACTACACTATATCCAAATTTACATTTGCTTTTAATTCAATAAAATTCCCCGGTGAGTGCCTCATGAGAAGCTGAGAACCCCAATCTGTTCACCGAATGCGAATTCCCAGCAAATCCCGTTAACTGTAGATTTGATCCCTATCTTAAAATCACCCTAATTTAAATCAAATCGCTTCGATCCCATTTGATCTCAATCCTTAGGGTTTAAATAGAAGTGAGAGTAATACAATCGAAGTCAAATTTTTCTTTGTTCAAAAGACATATACATGTCAGCAGAAATTGAAAAGCATTAAGTTTATATTTAAATTATATTTTTCAAATAAACTTGTATAAACTTACTATCCAAACATATTTATTATATGATTTCTGTCATTTTCTGGGAAGTCATTAAAATACGTTAAAACGTCGACTTCTCTTTGTATCGCATCAGAAGCATCCACAGATATTTTCAAGGCTACACATATTTTTTCAGCTGGCCAATATGCATGTTGAACCTTAAAAGTTAATTTATCTTTTTCCTATAGAAATATTTGATTTTGTCATCAAATACCGACTTCCGGCAGAGCTCTAACAAAAAGAGAAACTTATATAAATTATTTTCATTTAATAGAACTTTTACGAATAAACAATTTTCAACGATAAAAATTAACAAAAATTTTTCTAATGAAGGAAAAAACAAGGAAAGAAAATTAATCTGAGACCAAAATATGGGGTGGGGGCTGGTTTATGAACAATTTATCACGCATTTTGCTATCTGTGCCGACTATCCGTGCAACTATTGAGTCATATCCATCATCGGGAATCAGGATATTATACGTATCCATGCACGTCTGTTTCTAATCAACATATATTGAACTATTAAAGAAAATTTTTGTAAAAATTTTCAATCGTTTTTGATTTTTTAAAAGCATAAAAACATTAAAAAAAACGATAAAAACTGATTGAATGAAATATTATTTTAAATTTTGTGGATCTAAAAACGATATAATAAAAAAACTTGCAATTCCAAATCCAAAATAATTTCCTCCAATCACATCGTTATTACCCTTCAATTTAATTCCATTAATATTTTCGTCAATATTTAAATTGGCAACTTTACTTTTGCCACAAGTGCATTTTTGATCAGTATGGAATGCTGAGATTATTTCTATAAATGTTTATTTTTGAAATAATTTACAAATATCTGTCTCACCTTTTCCCCTATTTCTACCTACGGCCAATGCTCCTAAAACAAAACAAAATTACAAGATTTTTGTTTAATCACTCAAACACAGATTAAACTCTTATATTACATTTAAATAGATTTGAAAAATAGTCATTAAATTCTTAAGTTAACCGAACCAGAACCGACCTGGGCCCTTACCCTCCATTAAAAAATGTTATGATTTTTTCCTAAAAAGGGGGAAATGAGGAAAAACGGCAACGCCAAATCCGGTGCTTAGGGTCAAGTCGGCGCTGAGCTACCCTGGTCACCTAACCACGTTCATATATTACGGGCCCTGATTTCTTAGTTAGTTAATACAGTTCTATTTGAACCCGATAACTCTAGTTATTACCTTTATATAAACATTGAAATGCCAATGTCAATTTCAGAAATAATAATAATGCGTTAATTTTCATTAATACAATTTATCCTAAAAATATATTATAGCTTGAATTTACATGGAACGATAACATAATTGTTGTTCGCCTACATGGCGAAAGTAAGTTACAAAATTTTGAATGAAAGTATTTCTATAATTGACTACAGTGAATAAGGAAGCAATAAATTTGTTTTTTAATTACTTTATTTTGTGTTGTCTTATAAAATTTAAGTTTCGCGCAGCTTTTAATTTAGAGTTATAAGAGATTTAAATAGAAATTTTTGCATTTTGTTAATGTTCTATGAATTTGCCATTGGCCAGAACTTAGGTACAACTGGCGTATGTAATAATCATTATATAATTCAGAATAAATAATATTTTACACTTCGCTGGTCAAAGTTATAAAAATTATCGCACAATTCGACAATCCGATGTTAAAATTAAATAAAGTTTAATAAATAAGTTAAATAACTTTTTTTAATTCAATGGCAAAAATTAAAAATTAACGCAAGTTTAAAAATGTATTTATGAGGGATGTCTATAATAATTAGCCAGCAATACATTATTAATTTTTATTAAATTATTCAAGGGAAGGCAATAGGGAGAAGGCAAATTAAAAAATTTAAAATGAATTTATTGACAGATTTTTATTGACAGGCTTTAAAATAAAAAAAATTTTAAATAAATATATTTATAAATTTAAATTTTAAAAGTTTTATTTAATAAACTTTTATTTTATTCATTTCTATCTTCCATCATTCCAAACATTTCTGGCATTTTAGCGGGGTTGTTACAAAGGGAGCACCTGGCCGCGTTGGTCTACCAGGCCACCCAGGCGCCATTTGGCGATTGACATTAAGAATTCAAGGAGGTAAATTCATAGAGACTATGTATAAACAGATTTTTACCCAAATGTTAAAGGAAGTGGGTTAAAGTCAATCAGGACACTCTGGCCCTCTAAGCTGTCCCGGTCAATAGAAAAACGTAGAAACAAAATGTACAACCATATAGACAAATAAAAATATTGAAGATATAAAGCACATTTTCATGTATTCAAATTTTGGGTAATTCCAAGGCTGGTCAATTCCAAGGCCGTTTTTCCTTTCTAGTTATTTCAATTTTTTAAACTTTTTATGGCAAATTATATATAGTTCGAAAGAGCTCTTCAAGCTAAGTCGAACGTACTAAATTCATCGAAATCCGACTTAAATAAACATAGTTATGAGCATTTGTTTTAATCCCTTTCAACATCACAAAAAGCATGTCCATCGAGGATTTAGCTTACTAATTCTGCTCAGAATCTCCAAATTTAACCGATTATAGTATCATTCTACTAAGATCGACAGCTCTTTCGAATTATATATTGTAAATTATATGTCAAGTCATGCAAAAAAGCTCAAAATAGTCAGGCGAACAGAAAAAAAGGGGGGACCAGCCTTGGAATTACCAAATTTTGTTGTTTTATCAACATATGTTTTGTTTTTGTTATTATTTTATTAGATAAAACTTTTAAAAATTTCTATTAACATTTTATTGAATTTTTTAAAATTTTTAAAGCAAGTCGAAAAAATTTGTCAATAAATTCACTTTAAAATTTTAATAATTCACTTTTTAAATTTGACTTTAAATTTAAAAAATTTATTTAATTAATTTATTTATTATTTTTATACATATAAATAAAGGTTTATAAAGGTTTTCGAAGTAGAGATCGAAATTTTTGAATTTTGAAAAAAACCTTTTCGGAATTTTGAAAAAAACCGGGTCCGGGAACCGGGAAACGGGTTTTGAAGGTTGACCGGGAGGGACCCGGACCGGTAAAACCGGGAATTCCCGTTCCCGTTTTCAACCCGGTCAAAAATGACCGTTTCCCGGCCGGGAAACCGGGAAATTCTTAATTTGTTGAAATGGGGCTGTATTTTTCCACATCAAGCTCTTGGGGGTTAAAATATTTTTTGAAGTACTGTAATCCGATTTCCCGCTGATTTTTGAGATTTGAGATCTCAGTGAAAAAATAAGTTACAGACTTCGTTCTAGTTACTTTTCTACACTTTATCGATGGAAATGTCCACATAAATTTTTGTAGAATTTTTGGGACATTGCAATATAAAATTTTCTTCGATTTAATAAAAGTTGATAAACATATGCACCGGCAAACTTTAGGACAGCAACATTTAAATTGTTATAACTTTTTCCCTATGGTAATGAAATAAAACTTTTAAATGATTTTTAGACTAGATATATAGACGTATTAAATTGTTGAAAAAATTCTGATTTACTTTCAGCAATTAGGATAATAACAGCCCTTTTTAAATTACAAATTAAAAGTTGATAAACATATGCACCGCACTGTATTTAGCTATTTTCTCTTTAAAAAATAAAAATTTAGAGGATTTTAAAATTTACTCTTTACCAAAAAACAAATTACAATTTTGAATAGCATTTAAAATAATAGTATACGGTCTTTCTAAACGGCGTTTATTAATTTTTTCCCAGAATTAGTGGCTTAAAACGTGAATTCTTGCCTTCTGATACGCTAAAATCGAAAAATTTTCGCCTGCGGCGCAAAAAATAGGAAGAAATATAGCTTGTTGGAATTCCAAAATTATCAAAATTCGCTGAAAAGGGAGAATTTTGGCTACTTTGATTCCTTAAATCTCAAAATCTTTGCTAATTACAACTGACCTTCTATGTCCTTCAAAAAACTCAACTTTTTAGCGCCGCACACATCCTTGTTTAGCGAACAGGCAAAAATTTCGAGAATTCGAAGGTCAAGAAGCTTTATTTCTTCCTTTTTTAACGCAGCAGGCGATTGAGAATTTCACTAAAAGTGTCAGATTTTTTATTAAGAAAATTTGGGGGCAATATCGTGTTATTTTCCTATTTTCCCATAATCCATACAAATACTCTCTTATCCTTTATAAAATTTGCAAAAATTTTTGAAAAATATAAACTTGGCCTAAAATATAAACTTGGTCCTTTTTAAAAATTTTTAAAAATAAACGGTAAACGGAATTTTAAACGGGGTCTTAAAAAATAAACGAAACGGTATACGGGTCTCAGATAAACGGCATAAACGGTATACGGTTTTTTCAATATTAAACGGTTTTGTCCCAATAACTTTGAAATAAAATAAAGAAAACTTTTTAATAAAAAATAAAATAAAAGTGAAGGTTTTTTGTTTTGTTCATTGTCAGCTACAAGCTACCAAATTACATAAACCCACCCAATATGCTTACCCAATAATGTTTGTGGATATTGACAACTGGACCCGAAAAAAGACCACTTAATAGTTCATTATAACAGTATGTTTCGTTCAGTTCCCAGTAATGCCAGAATTTTTTAACCCAATGATAAAAATTTCAGCTTTCTTAATAGCGCTAAAAAGAATGGATCGAAAAAATATAGGTATTTAAATATGAAAAACATGTTACGATTTAAGATACCCGAAATTTAGTTCTAATCTTAGTACCCACAAAAAAAATAAAGCTACAAATATAGGAAAAATAAGAATTTTCAGACTTCTTTTGTTTTTGTTTAAATTTTCTCGATTTTGGTGTCATTTTACAAGTCCGTTTAAAAACTATTCTCCATTTAAAACACGGAAAACAACATCCATTGTTGGGCGCTCGTTTGGATCTTCATCAAGGCATTTCTGGAATTTTATTTTAATCAAATAAATTTCCTAAAATTTATTTCCCTTTTTGGTTAAATTACTCTAAAAATAAATGTGAAAAAATAGAAATTAAATGTCGTGCAAAGAAGAGGCATTTTAGGAACAATGTGGTTTCCCTGATTTTATGGTTAATATAATTTCTTCGTAAACTTATTGTTTAAAATATTTTTATTTAAAAATGAAGGATTTAAGCGTGCGCACCCCTAAAAGGACAACAATTTAAATTTTGTTTAAATTGTTTAAATTTTTTCAAACCATAAAAATTTTTTTATTCCTACACTAAAGACGTTTATTTTTGAGGGGCACAAATTGTTCTAAAGGTTGCTTATAAGTAATTTTATAACAAATAATTATTTTACCTTTATAATTTTATCTAAAGTTCCATTAAAATTTCTATTGGTTTTGTAATGATTTACCATACCAATTATTTCATGATAGGATTTATTTACTATAACGATTATTTAAAAAAAATTTTTTTATGTATAAAAATCAAAGTTACGATAATTTTTAAAAGAATTGTTGAAGAGACCAAGAGCCATCAAGCCAAATGACCAAACGTCAGCTTTCTCGGTAAGCTAAAAATAATTTATAAAAAATTTGATAATTTTAATTAACGATTTGGTAAAATTGAAGGTGTAGGAGCTATAGATGGATTGAGATTAAGAGGTAAAATAATAAAGATGTCCTCGCCAAGTCTGAATATTTTTTCAAAATTTTTCAAGATTTACACCTGCGGCGCAAAAAAAAGATTTTTTGCATAAGGATCGTCAAAAATTTTACAAATTTTCGCAGAGATTTTTGGATCCAAATCCCAATAATACAGTTTAATTCCCCGATATCGAACTTAATCCACCTAAATCACACGATAACTCGATATCCCCCCTTATCTACCCAAATCCCCCAATGAAAAATAATTCATTGATTTTCCACCCGGAGCCCGAATCCAACATGGAGCGACTCCGAAAATCGCCGGCTCCGGAGTCGGAACTAAGATTTTAAAAGGCCGGAGCCCAGAGCCAAGATTTTGAATGTCCGGAGCCGGAGCCAACAAATGGGAAATACCCAGCACTGCCATTAACTAACCAATTTGACTGTGAAATTAATAAAATTTAAATTACATTGCGTTGATCGGCTAGAAGCTCGGGAGCTTTTATTACAGCTAGCATCATTTCAGTATGGAGAACATGTCCTCTTTCTGGTATTACAGAAAGGTTAAAATCAATCAATTTGAAAGGAATTGTTTCATTGGATTCTGGATTAAGATTGGATTCAGATTGATTTTCATCAAGAGCTATGACAAAATTATCTTCTTTAACATCAAGATGAATTCCATCTAAATTTATTTAATAATATTTTAGTGTATATTTAGTCTCACGTTGATGGAATTGATGGAGCGCTTGAGCCGCCCCTTTAAGAATATTTGTTAAAAATTGCTTTTTTACTCTTCTTCCATGCATGAATGAAACCTTGTTACGATAGTACTCTCCCAAAGATTTTCCTCCAAGCTCTAGGAGTAAATACGTCATATTAGCTTCACGTTTCCTTAAAAAATAATTGAAGTAATTTTCAATACTAAAATAAAAAAGTCAAAGGAAAACACATTAAACTTTTCAAATCTAGTTTTTTTATCTCATTTATACCGAGTTTTTACACCTACATACATTTCATGCATTTTTATAATGTGATTTCTTGCTGCAAATCCATGTTGTTCTTCCAATGTATTAAAATAATTTAAAACATCCAATTCTCTTTGTACTACGTGTTCATTTCCTTCATCAATTACAGATGCTTTTAGAGCAAAACATTTATTATTATCAGAATCAAAAGCATGTATAACCTTGAATTTAAGAGATTATTAAATGAAAATTAAAACAAAAATATCTCACCAGACCAAAATTCCCTTCACCAATATTATCACCTCGATGTGTAAATTTTACTACAACATCATTAATTGTCATTTGTGTGTTTAATTCCATAATCGTATTTTGTTGACAGTTACATCTAGGTTCACTTACCTGAGAGGTTGTAGCTATTTCTTAAAAGTTAAATTTAAAAAATAAAATTATATTAAGAGAAGAACTCCAAATAAACAAAAGCTAACCAAATACTTCAGTTCCATGACTTCGAGTACTTGGAATACAACCAGCAATCGATCCTTTATTTGAAATTTAAATGTGACAAAATTATAATATTATGTTTAAATGTTCGAATAATTTTTAAGAATTCCGGATTAGCTAATTTTACTAATCCATTTTATTAAATATCCTTATTAGTTGTATTTGCCTCCCAAGCCAATTGGACTCCCGTTTACAAATAGAGTTAGTTTGGATCTTCGCCAATCGGCCCTATCTAATTAGCCTCCCATTTTCAAATAGTTAGATTCGGGGATTGCCATAATTCCACATTCAGCTGAAAGGTTTAGCTGTTTAGTTAAGTTGGATTAACGATTGTTCATTCTGTCCTTCACGAAGTTTCAGGGCTTTGCCAAAAAAATTAGGGTTGCGCGACCCCGGACCTCGTCCAATTTGCCTCGGCTCTCGATCTTGGTTTTACAGCCTCGGTGATCCTCAGTCTCAGTTTTTTTAGAAATCCCTCCACATCGCGCAATCCTAACACAAAGCCCAAAAGAATATTAAAAAATTCTTTAATAATTTTCAAAGCATTAAAATTAATAAAAAAATACTTACCTCGAACTAAGCTTAGCAAAGCCAAAGTAAATGGCGAAAGAATCGGCAACATAAATATAATCATAAAATGATAGCCTAAAATAATTTTAAAAATTTAAATATAGATGTATTCTTTAATATTTTATAAAATTATTTTGTTTAAAAAATGTCGTGCTTATACAAAATGAGTAAATATATTCAAAACTTTTAAATACTATTTAGAAGAATTCAGAGTATCATTAGAAATTGCGAAGAATATGTGAAACCGACAACCCAATCACAAGAACTGTCATGTTCAGAGAATTTGTTAAACAATAGAAAGTGGAAGGCAATAGCAGAGTTAAAAGGAGATATGGGGAAAACTCGGAAAAACTCCTTCACAGCAAAGCTTCATTGGGAATAGAGAGGGAGAGGGAGGGGGGCAAATTTAAAAGAAGAAACAAAAAATGGCATTCCCTCCCCCCAATAATTCTATTATTCTATTATCACAAGAGGAGTCATGCTTAGAGAATAAGTTAATCAATGGAATGTGGAAGAGGGAGATAGTGGAGGTGAAGGGAAGATGGTGGGGGGGGGGGGGTAATTTAAAGGAAGAAACCAAAAAATAGCATTCCCTCCCCCCAATAATTCATTCCCTCCCCCCCCCCCAATAATTCTATTATCACAAGAGGAGTCATGCTTAGAGAATTTGTTAATCAATGGAATGTGGAAGAGGGAGATAGTGGAGGTGAAGGGAGAGATGGTGGGGGGGGGGGGATAATTTAAAGGAAGAAACAATGTAGAATGCCAAACATGACTTCTCTCTTCTCTCCAACATTGCCAGGCAAATTTAAAGGAAGAAACAAAAAAATGGCATGCCCTCCCCCCAATAATTCTATTATTCTATTATCACAAGAGGAGTCATGCTTAGAGAATAAGTTAATCAATGGAATGAAGGGAGAGATGGTGGGGGGGGGATAATTTAAAGGAAGAAACAATGTAGAATCCCAAACATGACTTCTCTCTTCTCTTCAACATTGCCAGGCAAATTTAAAGGAAGAAACAAAAAAATGGCATGCCCTCCCCCCAATAATTCTATTATTCTATTATCACAAGAGGAGTCAACTTAGAGAATAAGTTAATCAATGGAATGTGGAAGAGGGAGATAGTGGAGGTGAAGGGAGAGATGGTGGGGGGGGGGGATAATTTAAAGGAAGAAACAAAAAAATGGCATTCCCTCCCCCCAATAATTCATTCCCTCCCCCCCCCCCCCCCCCAATAATTCTATTATCACAAGAGGAGTCATGCTTAGAGAATTTGTTAATCAATGGAATGTGGAAGAGGGAGATAGTGGAGGTGAAGGGAGAGATGGTGGGGGGGGGGGGGGGGGATAATTTAAAGGAAGAAACAATGTAGAATGCCAAACATGACTTCTCTCTTCTCTCCAACATTGCCAGGCAAATTTAAAGGAAGAAACAAAAATATGCATGCCCTCCCCCCAATAATTCTATTATTCTATTATCACAAGAGGAGTCATGCTTAGAGAATAAGTTAATCAATGGAATGTTGAAGAGGGAGATAGTGGAGGTGAAGGGAGAGATGGTGGGGGGGGGGGTAATTTACAGGGTGACATAAAAGAAACTGCACACAGTATTTTTGAAATAACTTTACTCGAATTGAAGATAATGAGATGAAATAAAGCTTAAATAATAGAGAAATAATTGGGGAACAAAACAATTAAGAATTTTCGAAATACCACCCTGTGCTCGGATACAGTGTTCAAGGCGCTTGGAAAAATTTTAGGCAAAAGTTCGCACCTATATGGATGAGATTTTCTCCCATTCCTGGGCGAGTGGTTGACGAAGCGACACAAAACTTCTGTTTTATTAAGAACAGACCCTTGCCTTCAAAGCAGAATAAAAATTCAATCCAACGGATTCAAATCCGATGAGTACGGTGGCATTATTTGAGATGGGTTAAAACCGGGTAAGTTGGCTGCACACCAACCCTGCACTTTAATGGTCTTATTAAAAAAGGAAGAATTCTGATAAAGGATCCCTTCCCTATGCCAAAAGTGGCTCCGGATCCAAGGCTGTAAACACCTTGAAGGATTTCTAGTAAATCCACGAAAACCATAAGGATTCACGAAAATCAGGGGATTTTGAACCTTCTGCAAATAACAAGCTATATCATTAAAGAAAAAAGGTTTTGGAAATAAGTAACAAGTGGATTAGAAAGAGGAGACTTTTTTGCCCAAGATAAGTCACTTTGGTAATTTTGACATGATCAGTTCATAAAAAATTTATTCTCTGAAAAAAATTTTTCGACTTGCGAACTTTTACTCAATATTTTTCTCCGCGCCTTTTACTCTTTATCCAAATAAGGGAGAGTCACTTCGAAAATTCTTGACAATTTCTATTCCTTATTTATTTCTCTATCATATAAACTTTATCTGAGCCCAATATCTTTGATTTGAATAAAGTTATGCCAAAAACTAAGTGTGCAGTTTCTTTTATGTCACCCTGTAAAGGAAGAAACAAAAAAATGGCATTCCCTCCCCCCAATAATTCTATTATTCTATTATCACAAGAGGAGTCATGCTTAGAGAATTTGTTAATCAATGGAATGTGGAAGAGGGAGATAGTGGAGGTGAAGGGAGAGATGGTGGGGGGGGATAATTTAAAGGAAGAAACAATGTAGAATGCCAAACATGACTTCTCTCTTCTCTCCAACATTGCCAGGCAAATTTAAAGGAAGAGACAAAAAAATGGCATGCCCTCCCCCCAATAATTCTATTATTCTATTATCACAAGAGGAGTCATGCTTAGAGAATAAGTTAATCAATGGAATGTGGAAGAGGGAGATAGTGGAGGTGAAGGGAGAGATGGTGGGGGGGGGGGTGGATAATTTAAAGGAAGAAACAATGTAGAATGCCAAACATGACTTCTCTCTTCTCTCCAACATTGCCAGGCAAATTTAAAGGAAGAAACAAAAAATGGCATGCCCTCCCCCCAATAATTCTATTATTCTATTATCACAAGAGGAGTCATGCTTAGAGAATAAGTTAATCAATTGAATGAACGGAGAGATGGTGGGGGGGGGGGGGATAATTTAAAGGAAGAAACAATGTAGAATGCCAAACATGACTTCTCTCTTCTCTCCAACATTGCCAGGCAAATTTAAAGGAAGAGACAAAAAAATGGCATGCCCTCCCCCCAATAATTCTATTATTCTATTATCACAAGAGGAGTCATGCTTAGAGAATAAGTTAATCAATGGAATGTGGAAGAGGGAGATAGTGGAGGTGAAGGGAGAGATGGTGGGGGGGGGGGGGATAATTTAAAGGAAGAAACAATGTAGAATGCCAAACATGACTTCTCTCTTCTCTCCAACATTGCCAGGCAAATTTAAAGGAAGAGACAAAAAAATGGCATGCCCTCCCCCCAATAATTCTATTATTCTATTATCACAAGAGGAGTCATGCTTAGAGAATAAGTTAATCAATGGAATGTGGAAGAGGGAGATAGTGGAGGTGAAGGGAGAGATGGTGGGGGGGGGGGATAATTTAAAGGAAGAAACAATGTAGAATCCCAAACATGACTAATCTCTTCTCTCCAACATTGCCAGGCAAATTTAAAGGAAGAAACAAAAAAATGGCATGCCCTCCCCCCAATAATTCTATTATTCTATTATCACAAGAGGAGTCATGCTTAGAGAATAAGTTAATCAATGGAATGAAGGGAGAGATGGTGGGGGGGGGGGGATAATTTAAAGGAAGAAACAATGTAGAATCCCAAACATGACTAATCTCTTCTCTCCAACATTGCCAGGCAAATTTAAAGGAAGAAACAAAAAAATGGCATGCCCTCCCCCCAATAATTCTATTATTCTATTATCACAAGAGGAGTCATGCTTAGAGAATAAGTTAATCAATGGAATGAAGGGAGAGATGGTGGGGGGGGGGATAATTTAAAGGAAGAAACAATGTAGAATGCCAAACATGACTTCTCTCTTCTCTCCAACATTGCCAGGCAAATTTAAAGGAAGAGACAAAAAAATGGCATGCCCTCCCCCCAATAATTCTATTATTCTATTATCACAAGAGGAGTCATGCTTAGAGAATAAGTTAATCAATGGAATGTGGAAGAGGGAGATAGTGGAGGTGAAGAGGGGGATGGTGGGGGGGGGATAATTTAAAGGAAGAAACAATGTAGAATGCCAAACATGACTTCTCTTCTCTCTCCAACATTGTCAGTCAGCTTTTCATTGAAAAACCTAAATGCGAGGGATAATAGAATCCAGAAAAATTCGGTATTGCAAAATGCCATGCCGTCCCTCCACAATTGCCAAAATCCCTGGAAAAACTCCTTGACAGCAAAGCTTCATTGGAAATGAAAGTTTCATGTGCCAGCGAAGCTTCATTGGTAAGTTCAAGTTCCTGAACCTTTTTTAAATTTGGCAGTTCCAGTTCCGGAACCGATTTTTGTAAATTTTGGCGGTTCCAGTTTTTCCAAAAATTTTTTAAAAAATCTTATTGAAAATTTACCAATTCTCATAAATAAACACATAATATAATAAAATAAACTGTAAAGATGTTCTAATAACTAGTGTACGTCCGGTTCGAGCGAGTTCGAGTTGCTCGACTAGAAAGCAGGGTTATTTGCGTCATTACTCGGCTCGGAACTCTAGATCCTTATACTCAAATTACTCGAGCTCGATTACTTCCTACTCGACTGACTCGGTTAAACTGTGTATTTTTATGTCCTTATAAGGATGGGCTGAGTTTTTAAATTTTGAAAATTTCAGAATTTTCCATCCAAAATTTTCGCTTGCGGCGCAAAAAAGAGAGATAGAAGGTTTTATGATAATTACTCGATTGCTCGAACTCGACCTAAAAAGTTTAAACCGAACTCGGTTCTTCAAACTCGGCATACTAGAATTATTACTAGAATTATTTTTCATTGGGAGATAAGTGTAGATTATGGGGGTCTAAAATCCTAATCTCGATCATGCTTATCCCTAGTCCATAGGAATCATATGCTTTACAATATAAAGTTGGATTTTCAAAGCTGATAATTTTATTTTATAATCCGGAAACTCTAATATATTCAACAAGTATATTATAAATTTGCTTGCAAAATTAGAAACATGGGTTAATTTTATACCAAAATGATAAATCATTTAAATTAATTTTTTTATTTTAATTTTTTAATTTAATGACAAAAATTAAGGAGTAGAATAATATGTATATAAACTGTCTTTTCTTGCTAATAGAGTTGGTGAACTTTATGGTTTTGTGAATCCCACCCCAGTGACCGGGCGGATATCCTCTTTTTAATCCCGATCCGATTTTGCTGATCACGAGACTTTGAAAGTTATACGCTTAGCAATATAAAGTGGATTAACGAGTTCTAGCTAATTTTATTTTATAATAGTACATCAAATTTATTTAACACGTATATGTATTCTATAAAAGTTTTTTGCAAAATAGAAACTTGAGTTAATCTTCTAACAAAATAATAAATAATTTAAATAATTTTTTTATTTGAATTTTTTAATTAAATGAAAAAAATTAAAGGAGAGTATAATATTTATTTAGTTGTGTCCCTTGCCGGCAATACCACTATGGTTTACTCTAAATGTACCCTAGAATAATAACCGACAATGCATTTTTAATAACTCAGTACATCGAAGGCAATGAGGGAGTAAGAGCTGTTTCGAAATTTCGATTCCGCTCTGCTCTACATCTATTTAATTAATCGCTTAACATTGATTAGTCTTACTTTAAAATTTAGCTTTTAAAATACAAAATATTATTTACTAAATTTAAAACTTAAAAAATGTAATTTGAAAACATACTTCTATTTTCAGTGATGATGAAGAATAGAGGTGAACACCCGATTAAGTTGTTTTCAATGTGGTGGGCCCAAACACCAGAATAATAAAATAAGTGACAGGTCTGACCCTAAGCTGATCTCTTATACCGGACACACAAATAACAAACACAATTTATATTAAATTAGACACTAAATAGGTATATTAGAACACTCATTTAATCCATTAAAATGAATAAGCAATAAGACAATTATAAGGTGATTAAAAAACCTTTTAAACGAGAGGGAAAAGTGGGAGGAAATGAAAATGGACAATATCTGATATAAACTATAGGAAACTAAATTCTATGACATATTTCCGTTTTACACCAGTGCTATTTTATATAGTTTTAACAACAAAATTTCATCTAAAAAAGTTTATTTCATTGATAAATTTTAAATTGCTTGACGTGACCCGTGAACTAGAAAAACCGAATTTTAAACTTTCTAAATTCCAATTTTTCTTAGAGGCACAGTAAATTTTTAGATATAACTTGTGAAGATTTAGATACCTATTTTGCTTTACTCAAACTTTTTCTTTTCAAAAACTCTTTTACTCCCTATTATAACATGAATTGATTATCAAGAAAGAAATTTTATCAAATATCTAAAAAAAGATTTCGTTAAATGACAAACGTTTGTGTCATAAATCTTGGAAAAATTAGTGACGAGGACTTCGCTTAATTTCGCCATGGACATTACTAGATCTGCCATGATGTTCAGGATGTGCATGTTCAGCTTGAGGAATCTCATATTGATGTGGATCGTATTGGTGGAAGTATTCAATATTATGATGTTGATGATGATCAATATCTGCATTTCTTTCATATTCAAACTGATCGATGTCCCCATTCAGAAATTCGGCAATTTCATTCATACTTGGGCGAATTGATACGTTTTGAGTGCATGCCTGTAAATATTTCTTTTAATAAATAAAGATTTTTTCGTTTGTGTCATTCTATGCACATTCTTGAAATTCAATTCCTAATAGTACCTATGATCACGTATTAAAATTTTTAATTAATCATTACATTTATAACACGATCCAGATTCGAGTTATGATTGAAGTCTGAATAATCATCTATAAAATTAAATTAGCATTTTGATTTTCAAATAAAAATCAGAAATATTTGAAAATTTCTCGAAAAATAGCACCTTTTTCAGAATTGATTGAAAATTTATTGGATAGAATGCTGACCATTACGCCGAAATTTCTAGTATCTTCCTTTTTGTTTTCCTCAATTAGATTATGTTGGTGCTGAAATAATGGGTACTTTATACCCAAAAATATATAATTAGAAAAAAATAATTCTATTTATTCCATAAACAGTAAAGAATGATTAGACCATCTCCTTTCGTCAATTTTACTGAATTATCCCTGTGACATATTAAAATGAAATACGATTAATAAAAGATTTCAATGTCATCAAATATAATTAACATTTAAACAAATACATAATTCAATTTAACATTTGAATATTCTACAAGCAAAATTGTGTGAAATTGTGGAGGGGAATGGTCTGATCATTTTGTACATATTAAGGAAGGAAAAAATAAAATTATTTTTTTCAGCTGGCACAAAGTATATGTACCAAATAAGTTCCAAACCTCATTAATCAAAGAATTGTTAAAATCAATCAATTTAACATTAATAACGTCAGAATTTTGATCCTGATCACGAGACACAACAAAATTTTTGTATTTAACATCGTTATGACTTCCATCTAAATTGTTTTAATTTTAAAAATAAAACAAAATTTAATCACATTTATGAAATTGTGCAAGTGCTCGGGCTGCTTCTCTTATAATTAAAATAAGGAGCCCCTCTTTGTTTAATGGTGCTCTTCTATTTCTCGCTTGTTTAACTCTTTCGTTAAAATAATTTTTTAAATTCTCTCCTTCAAGTTCTAAAACAATAAAAAAATCTCCATCTTTTTTCCCACTAAAAGTTTTCAAATTAAAATAATATTATTAGAAATGCAGTAAAATCTTCATAAGAAAATTTACATTCATTTTAGAAATAAATGAAAATTTTTTTCCGGATCAGAGATATGATTTTTTGAGAATGGCATTTTTCGCCTATTTTTGCAAAAAATTCAATTTTTAAGGGAAAAATGCCATTTTCAAAAAATTATATCTCTGGTCCGGAGAAAGATATTTCTAAGCGGTTTTGTGGTATATACTCACAAAAATATGCTTTATCAAATGGGTTTGTTAAATTTCTTCCGAAAAATTTTTCCGAGATATGGGATTTGGTATATCTGGTAGAAACATGTCAACTGAGATACAAATAGAGCTTTCGATTGCTATATAGAACGTATTTTTTGATCGAAAAATAGTTAATTTTCATTTCAATTACTCTTGTTCCTATCTTTATGTCGACAACTGTATATCTTCAAAGTTTACATTACTACTTATATGAAAGTTAACTAAGACGAATTCTTAGCAGTTTAAGAAAAATTTGTCCCAACAAAATTAATATTACTCACTGCCCGAGCATTTTAATGATATGATCCCTTTCAGAAACATCAATTTTGTTTAAATATTCCAAAACATGCAACTCATTTCTATAACCATTAAGTGAATAGTATACTTTTAATGCCACACAAGTAGTATTCTCGCCAATCCAATGTGCGTGGTAAACCTTTTCAAATTTTAAAGCTAGGGTTGTATATATTAAATTTATTTGTCATAATTGAGTTTATGAAACGCCCATTTTAGCGTCTCATAAAAGGCGAGAGAGAATAGGCCAAATCAACTTATTCTCTCATAAAAGTTTTGGGCCCGATCAAAAGTTGGCCTGTCTTCTCTCCCTTTTATTTATTAATATTTGTTGAATAAAAAGTTAAAAAGAAGGCCTTCGTTTTAATAGGTGGATCGGCGCGAACCAAGGGTGGGTTACCACTCTTGGGGCCCAATGCCGACTAGCTCCCTGTAAAAAGTTGTTAGGAAATTTAAGATTATTTTTTTCGGTTCTCAATTTCGATACACGGAGATTTCTATTTCTGTTTTTAAAAAACTTGCATTGTTAGTTTGACCTTCTCCAATTTGGCCTAATGGTTCTGTAGTATATTTCAATTTCATTACATTTCCATCAACACCATTTACCTCCAAATAATTATCTAAATGTTCCAATAAAAATGCTCCGCATTTGCACCTTTCTTGATTGTCATGAGAGGTTGACACAGCTTAAAATTAAATTTAGACAATAACCTCCGTCTAGTTTAAGAAACTACTTAAGTGAAATCACCTTTTCTTTTGCCTAAACTTTTGCTATGATCAACAGCATTTATTGAGGAATACTCGTAAAAAGACAACATCAATGCTGAGAAAATTAGAAAGTTTTTTAATTTCATTTTTACCCTAAAGTTTTTGCGATATTTTTAAATTTATTTTTAAATTTTTTTAAAGGTTCAGGATGTTTTATTTAAATGTTCATTGCTAGATATGTACTGTTTTAAAATGTAGACAATCCAAAAGATTTTGTAAGTTGAGGGCCAAATTATAAAGGGCCAAAGTAAAAGTAATTAATTAAATAAAAACTTTTTAAAGTTAAGTCAAAATTTAAAAAAGAAGGATAAATTTAAGAAAAAATTTACTTTAATAAAAATTAGGCAATAATGCACTCTTAATTTTTTTTAAATTATGAAAGGAAAGGCAATGAGGGAGAGGGCATATGTAAAAATTTTTTAAAGTGAATTTATTGACAAATTTTTATTGACAGACTTTAAAAATTAAAACAAAATTCTTAATTTAATAAATAGAAAATATAAATAGATATTTTTACATGTTTTATTTGATAAAACAACAACAACAACAATATCATCTGTCTAATCTGATATAACAACGAAACTCGAATAGTTTAAATGTCGTTGATAGAGTTATCATATTCTTTATATTTTCAATATTTTTATTTGTTTATATGGTTGCCCAACTTGTTTCTTCTTGTTTTCCTATTGGCCCAATATTTTCCTATTGGCCAATTTCCTACAACCATTATTCTCAGGCCTCGAGGGCCTGAGAATAATGATTGACCTGAGGGGCCTCTCTCTAAAATTTGGAGAACTGATTTGTCCTTTACAATGTTTAATGAATTTGCCTATTAAAATCATCATAAACCACTAGACCTGAATTACTAATCGCGGTAAAGTCTAGCCAATATCGACAATAGCAATCGCCAAATGGCGCCTAGATGGCCTAGTAGACAAAGCGGCCAGATGCTCCCTTTTTAACAACCCCGCCTAAAAGCCAGGAATGCTTGGAGTGCTGGAAAAAACTATGAATAAAGTAAAAGTTTATTAAATAAAACTTTTAAAATTTATATTTATAAATTATATTTATTTTTTAGAAAAATATTTTTTATTTTAAAGCCTGTCAATAAAAATCTGTCAATAAATCCATTTTAAATTTTTTAATTTGCCTTCTCCCTATTGCCTTCCCTAGAATAATTTAATAAAAATAAATAATGTATTGCTGGCTAATTTTATTTAATTTTTAATTTTTGCCTTTAAATTAAAAAGTTGTTTTTTATTTATTAATCTTTATTTAATTTTAAAACCGGATTGTCGAATTGTGCGATAATTTTTATAATTTTGTCCGTCAAAGTGTAATACGGTAAATTATATTTCTTAAATACGGTAAATTATTTAGTTTGCCAATAAGATAAACAAATTGAGAATTTGTAAATAAATTATAGTGAATCCTTTAATCAGCTTCATTAAATATTTCATTTTTAAAAACAATATTGAAATATTTGTACCCTAAAGAATCTCTGTATAAATCTCGTATAACTCTTAACTAAAAGCTCCGCGAAACTTGAATATTTTAAGAAAAAATCTAAGATTTACGGTCAAATTTACGGTAAAAAGGTTTATAACAGAATAAGAATTAAGATATGTTTATAATTATTTTATTTTCTGTCTATTTTTATATATCGGTGGTTGGTAGCATTTGAGGGGGTTGTTTCAATTTTTGTTTTGAGTTCAGGCATGCTATAATTTGATTATATTAAAACCTTAGTATATACGCGGAAAATTGCATGCCGCTGCGGGGAAAGACTGGAATGTCTAGCGGAACGATGCGTCTCACTTAATGTCGATAATTTTAGAGGGCCAAAATAGCATTAAAAATAAGGAGAAAAAATCGCAGGCGACATACTCTCTCTTTCCATCGACTGTTAAGCAAGCATTGATGATTTTACATCCGCTTTTTAAATTAATAAGTTGGCATTGATTTATTAAGAAATAATGCCCTTAAAATTATTAAAATTCACTTATTAACTCTCTTAGCTAAACATAAATATATTTTTTTTTGCAAGTTTAGAAAAGAATTAGGTAAAAGCTAAAACTTAAAAATACAAAATGAATAAGGTAAAATTCTGGATATTCGTATAGGTGATTATAGCAGGATGCCTTATTAAATATTCATGGCAATTTTGGGTGGAAATTTACATTTAAATTTGTTTATTCCAACTCAGTCTTAAGTTCATTAAAGGATTTTAGAATTTTTGAAAGCCAAATTATTAAAAAGAAGACTTTATTAAGCGAGCTTTGATTCTATAAGAATTATTTTGTTTTATTTTTAACAAAATACAATTAGGTTTTATATATTAATTTTTTTAAATTAAGCTTCAGGATTGAAATATTAAATTTTCTAAATATAAATTTCAGCTATAAAGTTAATTTATGAAGATACTTCAATTAAATCTTTTTCCGCCATTTGTTTTGGTGTTGTTTTGTTTAATAAATAGTAATTTTTTTTAATTTAATTTAGGTTTTAATGAGACCCATACTATTCTGAGCTCTTTCAAATGACAATGAGCTCTTTCAAATGAGCTACATATCATTCAAAAAAGGACCCCACATGGTTTTGATTTTCAGATACCTATATCTTTGTCTACAGACATCTCCGTAAAAAAGAGTGGTGTCGTTTGAATCAGCTCGTCAAATCGAACGGTATGAGTTGATTTTATACTACAGCCTCAATTTATATCTTTTAGATTATAATTTATATAAATAATGTTAACTTAAGGATGTTTTACTGTTTATGGCTCAAAAAGTGAAATCGAAACAGGTAGGTGCGATAATAAAATAATCAAATCTGTCCTATCCTCGTCTTTATTTGTTATACATACATATACCCGTTTAAAGTGCAGCCTAAGGAAAAATTGGGTTTAATTTATAAATTTATTTTAATTGCATAAGAGGCTTCAACTTCGCAAGAAACATGTGAATGTGGCCTAAGCATCATTGCTGAATTAATGGATGAAAATAATGAAGAAAATATTCGTGTTACTATTGGAGAAATTAATCTAATATACAGAGCTGGAGTTAATATTGGTTTTGGGGGATTTGCCCTGGTAGGTTTAAAACAAGTTACAATTTTCTGACGTAAGGTATTAAAATTCATAAGGTATTAAAATTTCCAAGGAATATCCTTCGCGTTAATGTAACCTTAGTCTAATTGTGTGTAATTGTGTACAACATTTTATGGACTATCGAGCCTCGAAACTTTTTACAAATATGAAATCTTGAATATTCCATTTAGTAAAAAATATTTTTCCTATTTAAAGATTTATCACGCATATATACCGGCTGAACGCAAATGTGCCGCATTGAAAATATCACAACGAAACGGGAGTATTCAGGCGATAAGAAGAGAGGCTGCCATTCTGGAATACGTTAATCAATCTGTTGATGATGATGATAGAAGTCGTATAATCAAATTGCTTGGATAGTAATATTTTTTAAATTAACAATAAAAAATTAAATTTTTGACCATTTTACTATTATTTAGTAAGGAAATGGTAGATAGACAACAACGAGAGACTTTATATTTAGTTATGGAATTCGGAGGAATGAATTTGGGAGATTATTTTAATGAACGAATTAAAAAAATACGAGATGAAGGAAAAATTGTGCTTACAAAAATTATTAGGGGAGCGGCTAAAGCACTTGAACAATTCCATAAATGTATGAATATTTAAATAATAATTGCACTGGAATCACGATATCATGCATTTTTACTTATAAAGTCACCACAATTGTTTATCGGCGAAGTTTAACAGTAAATAAGTTAGTCCGTAGTTAGTTTCAAGATCTAGTCTTTCTATGCATGCATTGTTTCCCCGCGTGTCATAAACCATAATTTGTGAATTAATCTCGATGATTTTCGGGCATAGCAACAATGAACATAAGGAATGATATTTAATGGAATTTGGTGTTTAATCTATATCTTTCTCCTTATAAAAATTTTTTCATTCTTATTCTTAATTATTCTTGAAAATTAAGTCTATTCGTTTTATAAAATAATTTCTATTTAGTTGGAATTCATGGAGATGTTAAAAATGAAAATTTTGTAGTATCAATTAATCAAAGTTCAAATCGAAATGTAATTGACTGTAAATTAATAGATTTTAACTATTCTGTTCTAACGGGCCAAGGAATACCAGCCAATTTAAATCTTCCTATAAAACGACCGGAAGATATTAGTTTTGTATTGAACAAAGCCCCAGAAATTGAAAGAGATGAGGTAATAATTATTTTCACTGAATTGAAATTAAAAAATCACTAAAGCAATAAAATTTAACACAGCTAGAAACTAATTTTGGAACAAAATTTAGGCCAGAAATTAATTGTTAGAACTAAATAAATTCTTTTCCATATCTTATTTTTTTCGCAAGATAATTTGTTTTAAGGTTACCGAAAAGGCGGACATATGGGCGTTTGGGTTAATGGTCTATCAATTTATTTATGACGATCATTGTAAATTTTTATTTAAATTTGAAATTTTTGCACATTAAATATATTAATAAATAAACCCTTTTAACAGTCAACAACGTTTCTGAAATTTACGCGAGAATGAAAGAATACCAATTAAACTCAGAATATAATGGACATTTGGAACGGGTTATTAAGGTAAAGCATGTTATTAGAGTAATTAAAGTATTTGAGTAAATATTTTAATTTGCTAGTTTAAATAAGTTTAATATTTCCGGATCGTAATCGAGCTGGTCTTAATTTATTTAAAAATTTCGGATTTCCACTAAAACGAACATTATACTACTAAATATAATTTTATTTATTTGAAGGCATGTACACGCGAGAATATTAATGAAAGACCTACTATGTTTGAAATACTCCGCTTTTTGAATTTTGAAATTGAATATTTTGAATATGAAATGCGTTTGAAAAATGTGCAACGATATAGAGAAGAAAAGCGAAAAGAAAAACGAAGTCATCGCTTTTCAAGTTGGGTTACGTGCTTTGGATTCTGTCGAAGGAATTGAAAAAATACAGATGAATTACAAAACGTAATCTTATTCCTACTAAAATTTTTCAAAGGATTCGATCAAAGCTTGGCTAGTGTTTAGCTCATGAACACACCTAAACTCATGTTTTCTTGTCTAAAAAGATGTTGGGAGATAAAATATCAGTATAAAAGTAATAAATGTTCCACTTTTACATTTTTACCGAATTTTCAGACCCCTGTAATCCGGGATCCATAGAGGGGAGTAAGCTCGATTTAGGGGATTTCAAAGAGCTATTATTTGTATATTTGAATTTTTGACTCCAAAAACAGCTTACTCCCTACTGGTTCCCGGATTTTCAGGGGTCTGAAAATCCGGGAAAATGCAAAATTGGACCATTTCGAGTACTTTTATACTGATATTTTACCTTCTCACATGTTTTTTGACAAGAAAAACATGGTTTAGATGTGTGTGAGCGAAACCCTTAACCAAAGATTTATTTTAAACTAGTATTAGATAATTTCACTGACATCTTTTTCAACAAAATTTATATTAGATCTTAGATAAACATGATATGCATTTGTAGAATTGTGCAAGACTTGTCATTAGTTTTGATTTAAAACTTTTCCTTAATTTTTATAGGTATTGGTAAAATGCAAAGCGCTAAAAAATAAATGCAAAGCGCGAAAGCGCGAAACTTTTCACGCTGAAATTTTTGAAAAATAGAAAAGATGTTAAATTCGCCCAGCCCTAATGGGCATTCCCGGCTTCCTCAGCAGCAACATAAATTTGGTTAAAACTTTATCCAGTGTGCGAAGCGCGCTGTATTAATATTTCAATTTAAAAGCTAAATTTAAAAAAAATTAAAATATAAAACTTAATTGTATTTTGTTTTAAAACAAAACAAAATATTCTTCTAGAATGAAAATTCTTCTTCAAATCCATGATTATGAAATAAGATTTAGACAATTCTTTTTTTCAAATACTATAAAAATTTTTAAACTCGGATTTCGTATACATATGTAATTTAGTTTATTAATCTTTTAAACTAGAAACTTTTAATTTCCCCCAAATTCAAAAAAATATTTGCCTATTAGAGGAAATACAGTATTTGATTTTTAAAATTAATTTCAATATTTTTATAAATTACGATTACAAAATTTTTTAAAAACTTTTTCGCACTGTTTAACTGTTCTGCTATTTTCAGGACGTTTACACTTATTGCTTTTTTCTCATTCTTTCGGCTTTTTTCAAGTTTCTTTCTCAATCACATGAACCTCATAATCAAAATGAGTAATATCCCCATTCAGAAATTTGAGAATATCATCAATTGTTGGACGATCGTTTGGTTCTTGCTGAAGACAGGGTGCCGGAATTTTAGTCACCGGAATTTTGGTCACCAAGGGTTTTCGGAACTTTGGTCACCAACTTTTTTGGAATTTTGGTCACCAGCGGAATTTTGGTCACCAAGTCAAAAAACGGAATATTGGACACTGGAATTTTAGGCGCGGGGAATTTGGGCGTCGGAGTGAATTACTGAATTTTTCCGAAAAATGACACAAAATCTAACAACGTAAACCTATGGGTGTCGGCGAGGCGCTTGTGCAAAATCCCGCGCTTCGCGCGGGATTTTGCGGCACGCGCCTCGCGGGAGTCAACGGTCGCTGGGTTCTACAACAGTAACATAAACCTATCACTTTTTTACTGATTTTCAGCTTTGAAATGCCGACCTACCCGCTATGTATCAGCACAAAATTATTTATTCAAGGGAGATTCAATTAATCATAATTTTGTTGAGAATGATTGAATCGGGATGATTTTGGAGTCGTTTGACCTAGTTCGACGAGCTGTTTCGAATGACATATTTTGTCCAAATCTATTTGTAACCTATAGTAACGTAATTTGATTTTGTGTTATTTTTGAATAGATCAAAAAATTCACTCCGACGCCCAAATTCCCCGCGCCTAAAATTCCAGTGTCCAATATTCCGTTTTTTGACTTGGTGACCAAAATTCCGCTGGTGACCAAAATTCCAAAAAAGTTGGTGACCAAAGTTCCGAAAATCCTTGGTGACCAAAATTCCGGTGACCAAAATTCCGTACACCCTGAAGACAAGCCTGTAAACACATATTTAGATAAAATATTTCCTTTAAATCATTTATTTAAAGTTGAATTTATGTTTTTAAATATGGTTTGTAAAAGAAAATAAATATATTGTGTAAAAAAATTGCAGAAAGGGTATGAAAATAAAAGAAAGTTACAAATTTTGAATAGTAAAATATTGGTTATACGACACTTGGGGACGGACTTTTGCGGACCGACATTTGAGGATTGCCATTTGAGTAAAAGAATATTATCTAAAAACATCACAAATTTTGTACTACAGGGAATTTGTTCCACAAACAGGGGAACTGTTCCGTCAAGTACAGGAATTTGTTCCGGCAACGGGGGAAGTTGTTCCAACTAAAGATAACCTTGTTCCAATAACGGGGGAAGGTGTTGAGTAAAAGATAATAATATTCTTTTACTCAAATGGCAATCCTCAAATGTCGGTCCTCAAAAGTCGGTCCCCAAGTGTCGCACTACGAAAATATTCATGATTTTTACCTTTATATTACGATCAACAAGTTCATCTTTACTCTTGTCTGATATATATTCTGACACAATTTGTTGAATATGAAAATATCTATCCGGCACTTTAATTATAAAATGTGAATTATTAAAATAAGATTTTGTATTTAATTAGTATACCGGTGGAAATCTTTCGATACAATAAATATACAAATCGATTCTTCGCGACGAGCGGAGTATAACGAACGCTCTTCCAAAGAAGCCTATGGATCGAGATTTGGGTCCAATAAAATCGAAAAACCACAAAGGGGCAAGCAAATCGACGAGCTGAATCGAACCATACCATGTCGTCCCGGGTTCGACAATTTTGAACGAAGTTATCGCCTCGGCGGTAGGTAAGGCTTGCGGTAGGTTGGGGTGTACCCCTTAATGTTGATTTAAGAAAAAATAATAAAAACAATAGTATTTATCTTGAAATTTTAAATAAATTACAATCGGCGATAGACAGCTCATAGACTATTAATCCGAATGCCCAAATATCGGCCTCATGGGATACCTAAAAATAATATAATAAATATATTTAAGTATGTTGGGGCGCGTTAATATATCCACCGAGTGGAAAATCAAAGCACATAACATTTGATTCCTGCCCCTATCTGTTCGATATATAAATTTTAGTTCATTCAAAAGAGCTCGCCCAGCTTAGTTATCGACACCAAAACCAAATAGATTGAACAACTTTGTATGAAGTCTCCCGCAAAAAATTCTTACATTTTTGAACTCAGCTCGGAGAGAGGAATTAAATGGATTTACTTTCAGTTTCCACTTTGTTTACATTTACTGAAGTAGAGACCGGTCGGTACCATACTTCAACGGTATTTCAGTAAGGAATACCGTTCATTAGGAAATACCTAAAAAAGATAAATAATTCAGAAGATCAAATGCTTATTAAGATACCAAATGAAAAAGAACAAACAGTAAACTGAGAAAACATTAAGTATTTCAAAAGTTATTTACGGAATTTTGTGTGTCCAAGTAGCTATAAAGGAAGAGTTTATAATATAAAGGAACAGTACGTCTAAATAAATAAAATAAGATTTATAAAATTACACTTCAATTGTAATTGACGACATTTTTTTATATACGTTTTATTTCTATTATGTTTTTTTAATTTTCGAGATTAATTTATAAATGGTATAAAACCAAGAATTTTCAGGCTTACTGGGACTGAACAGTACGTCTAAATAAATAAAATAAGATTTATAAAATTACACTTCAATTGTAATTGACGACATTTTTTTATATACGTTTTATTTCTATTATGTTTTTTTAATTTTCGAGATTAATTTATAAATGGTATAAAACCAAGAATTTTCAGGCTTACTGGGACTGAACAGTACGTCTAAATAAATAAAATAAGATTTATAAAATTACAATTCAATTGTAATTGACGACATTTTTTTATATACGTTTTATTTCTAATATGTTTTTTTAATTTTCGAGATTAATTTATAAATGGTATAAAACCAAGAATTTTTAGGCTTACTGGGACTGAACAGTACGTCTAAATAAATAAAATAAGATTTATAAAATTACACTTCAATTGTAATTGACGACATTTTTTTATATACGTTTTATTTCTATTATGTTTTTTTAATTTTCGAGATTTATTTATAAATGGTATAAAACCAAGAATTTCCAGGATTACTGGGACTGAACAGTACGTCTAAATAAATAAAATAAGATTTATAAAATTACACTTCAATTGTAATTGACGACATTTTTTTATAAACGTTTTATTTCTATTATGTTTTTTTAATTTTCGAGATTAATTTATAAATGGTATAAAACCAAGAATTTTCAGGCTTACTGGGACTGAACAGTACGTCTAAATAAATAAAATAAGATTTATAAAATTACACTTCAATTGTAATTGACGACATTTTTTTATATACGTTTTATTTCTATTATGTTTTTCTAATTTTCGAGATTTATTTATAAATGGTATAAAACCAAGAATTTCCAGGATTACTGGGACTGAACAGTACGTCTAAATAAATAAAATAAGATTTATAAAATTACACTTTAATTGTAATTGACGACATTTTTTTATATACGTTTTATTTCTATTATGTTTTTTTAATTTTCGAGATTAATTTATAAATGGTATAAAATCAAGAATTTTCAGGCTTACTGGGACTGAACAGTACGTCTAAATAAATAAAATAAGATTTATAAAATTACACTCAATTGTGATTGACGACATTTTTTTATATACGTTTTATTTCTATTATGTTTTTTTAATTTTCGAGATTAATTTATAAATGGTATAAAACGAAGAATTTTCAGGATTACTGGGACTGAACAGTACGTCTAAATAAATAAAATAAGATTTATAAAATTACACTTCAAATGTGATTGACGACATTTTTTTATATACGTTTTATTTCTATTATGTTTTTTTAATTTTCGAGATTAATTTATAAATGGTATAAAACCAAGAATTTTCAGGCTTACTGGGACTGAACAGTACGTCTAAATAAATAAAATAAGATTTATAAAATTACACTCAATTGTGATTGACGACATTTTTTTATATACGTTTTATTTCTATTATGTTTTTTTAATTTTCGAGATTAATTTATAAATGGTATAAAACGAAGAATTTTCAGGATTACTGGGACTGAACAGTACGTCTAAATAAATAAAATAAGATTTATAAAATTACACTTCAAATGTGATTGACGACATTTTTTTATATACGTTTTATTTCTATTATGTTTTTTTAATTTTCGAGATTAATTTATAAATGGTATAAAACCAAGAATTTTCAGGCTTACTGGGACTGAACAGTACGTCTAAATAAATAAAATAAGATTTATAAAATTACACTTCAATTGTAATTGACGACATTTTTTTATATACGTTTTATTTCTATTATGTTTTTTTAATTTTCGAGATTAATTTATAAATGGTATAAAACCAAGAATTTTCAGGCTTACTGGGACTGAACAGTACGTCTAAATAAATAAAATAAGATTTATAAAATTACACTTCAATTGTAATTGACGACATTTTTTTATATACGTTTTATTTCTATTATGTTTTTTTAATTTTCGAGATTTATTTATAAATGGTATAAAACCAAGAATTTCCAGGATTACTGGGACTGAACAGTACGTCTAAATAAATAAAATAAGATTTATAAAATTACACTTCAATTGTAATTGACGACATTTTTTTATATACGTTTTATTTCTATTATGTTTTTTTAATTTTCGAGATTAATTTATAAATGGTATAAAACCAAGAATTTTCAGGCTTACTGGGACTGAACAGTACGTCTAAATAAATAAAATAAGATTTATAAAATTACACTTCAATTGTAATTGACGACATTTTTTTATATACGTTTTATTTCTATTATGTTTTTCTAATTTTCGAGATTTATTTATAAATGGTATAAAACCAAGAATTTCCAGGATTACTGGGACTGAACAGTACGTCTAAATAAATAAAATAAGATTTATAAAATTACACTTTAATTGTAATTGACGACATTTTTTTATATACGTTTTATTTCTATTATGTTTTTTTAATTTTCGAGATTAATTTATAAATGGTATAAAATCAAGAATTTTCAGGCTTACTGGGACTGAACAGTACGTCTAAATAAATAAAATAAGATTTATAAAATTACACTCAATTGTGATTGACGACATTTTTTTATATACGTTTTATTTCTATTATGTTTTTTTAATTTTCGAGATTAATTTATAAATGGTATAAAACGAAGAATTTTCAGGATTACTGGGACTGAACAGTACGTCTAAATAAATAAAATAAGATTTATAAAATTACACTTCAAATGTGATTGACGACATTTTTTTATATACGTTTTATTTCTATTATGTTTTTTTAATTTTCGAGATTAATTTATAAATGGTATAAAACCAAGAATTTTCAGGCTTACTGGGACTGAACAGTACGTCTAAATAAATAAAATAAGATTTATAAAATTACACTTCAATTGTAATTGACGACATTTTTTTATATACGTTTTATTTCTATTATGTTTTTTTAATTTTCGAGATTAATTTATAAATGGTATAAAACCAAGAATTTTCAGGCTTACTGGGACTGAACAGTACGTCTAAATAAATAAAATAAGATTTATAAAATTACACTTCAATTGTAATTGACGACATTTTTTTATATACGTTTTATTTCTATTATGTTTTTTTAATTTTCGAGATTAATTTATAAATGGTATAAAACCAAGAATTTTCAGGCTTACTGGGACTGAACAGTACGTCTAAATAAATAAAATAAGATTTATAAAATTACACTTCAATTGTAATTGACGACATTTTTTATATACGTTTTATTTCTATTATGTTTTTTTAATTTTCGAGATTAATTTATAAATGGTATAAAACCAAGAATTTTCAGGCTTACTGGGACTGAACAGTACGTCTAAATAAATAAAATAAGATTTATAAAATTACACTTCAATTGTAATTGACGACATTTTTTTATATACGTTTTATTTCTATTATGTTTTTTTAATTTTCGAGATTAATTTATAAATGGTATAAAACCAAGAATTTTCAGGCTTACTGGGACTGAACAGTACGTCTAAATAAATAAAATAAGATTTATAAAATTACACTTCAATTGTAATTGACGACATTTTTTTATATACGTTTTATTTCTATTATGTTTTTTTAATTTTCGAGATTAATTTATAAATGGTATAAAACCAAGAATTTTCAGGCTTACTGGGACTGAACAGTACGTCTAAATAAATAAAATAAGATTTATAAAATTACACTTTAATTGTAATTGACGACATTTTTTTATATACGTTTTATTTCTATTATGTTTTTTTAATTTTCGAGATTAATTTATAAATGGTATAAAATCAAGAATTTTCAGGCTTACTGGGACTGAACAGTACGTCTAAATAAATAAAATAAGATTTATAAAATTACACTCAATTGTGATTGACGACATTTTTTTATATACGTTTTATTTCTATTATGTTTTTTTAATTTTCGAGATTAATTTATAAATGGTATAAAACGAAGAATTTTCAGGATTACTGGGACTGAACAGTACGTCTAAATAAATAAAATAAGATTTATAAAATTACACTTCAAATGTGATTGACGACATTTTTTTATATACGTTTTATTTCTATTATGTTTTTTTAATTTTCGAGATTAATTTATAAATGGTATAAAACCAAGAATTTTCAGGCTTACTGGGACTGAACAGTACGTCTAAATAAATAAAATAAGATTTATAAAATTACACTTCAATTGTAATTGACGACATTTTTTTATATACGTTTTATTTCTATTATGTTTTTTTAATTTTCGAGATTAATTTATAAATGGTATAAAACCAAGAATTTTCAGGCTTACTGGGACTGAACAGTACGTCTAAATAAATAAAATAAGATTTATAAAATTACACTTCAATTGTAATTGACGACATTTTTTTATATACGTTTTATTTCTATTATGTTTTTTTAATTTTCGAGATTAATTTATAAATGGTATAAAACCAAGAATTTTCAGGCTTACTGGGACTGAACAGTACGTCTAAATAAATAAAATAAGATTTATAAAATTACACTTCAATTGTAATTGACGACATTTTTTTATATACGTTTTATTTCTATTATGTTTTTTTAATTTTCGAGATTAATTTATAAATGGTATAAAACCAAGAATTTTCAGGCTTACTGGGACTGAACAGTACGTCTAAATAAATAAAATAAGATTTATAAAATTACACTTCAATTGTAATTGACGACATTTTTTTATATACGTTTTATTTCTATTATGTTTTTTTAATTTTCGAGATTAATTTATAAATGGTATAAAACCAAGAATTTTCAGGCTTACTGGGACTGAACAGTACGTCTAATTAAATAAAATAAGATTTATAAAATTACACTTCAATTGTAATTGACGACATTTTTTTATATACGTTTTATTTCTATTATGTTTTTTTAATTTTCGAGATTAATTTATAAATGGTATAAAACCAAGAATTTTCAGGCTTACTGGGACTGAACAGTACGTCTAAATAAATAAAATAAGATTTATAAAATTACACTTCAATTGTAATTGACGACATTTTTTTATATACGTTTTATTTCTATTATGTTTTTTTAATTTTCGAGATTAATTTATAAATGGTATAAAACCAAGAATTTTCAGGCTTACTGGGACTGAACAGTACGTCTAAATAAATAAAATAAGATTTATAAAATTACAATTCAATTGTAATTGACGACATTTTTTTATATACGTTTTATTTCTATTATGTTTTTTTAATTTTCGAGATTAATTTATAAATGGTATAAAACCAAGAATTTTTAGGCTTACTGGGACTGAACAGTACGTCTAAATAAATAAAATAAGATTTATAAAATTACACTTCAATTGTAATTGACGACATTTTTTTATATACGTTTTATTTCTATTATGTTTTTTTAATTTTCGAGATTAATTTATAAATGGTATAAAACCAAGAATTTTCAGGCTTACTGGGACTGAACAGTACGTCTAAATAAATAAAATAAGATTTATAAAATTACACTTCAATTGTAATTGACGACATTTTTTATATACGTTTTATTTCTATTATGTTTTTTTAATTTTCGAGATTAATTTATAAATGGTATAAAACCAAGAATTTTCAGGCTTACTGAACAGTACGTCTAAATAAATAAAATAAGATTTATAAAATTACACTTCAATTGTAATTGACGACATTTTTTTTATATACGTTTTATTTCTATTATGTTTTTTTAATTTTCGAGATTAATTTATAAATGGTATAAAACCAAGAATTTTCAGGCTTACTGGGACTGAACAGTACGTCTAAATAAATAAAATAAGATTTATAAAATTACACTTCAATTGTAATTGACGACATTTTTTTTATATACGTTTTATTTCTATTATGTTTTTTTAATTTTCGAGATTAATTTATAAATGGTATAAAACCAAGAATTTTCAGGCTTACTGGGACTGAACAGTACGTCTAAATAAATAAAATAAGATTTATAAAATTACACTTCAATTGTAATTGACGACATTTTTTTATATACGTTTTATTTCTATTATGTTTTTTTAATTTTCGAGATTAATTTATAAATGGTATAAAACCAAGAATTTTCAGGCTTACTGGGACTGAACAGTACGTCTAAATAAATAAAATAAGATTTATAAAATTACACTTCAATTGTAATTGACGACATTTTTTATATACGTTTTATTTCTATTATGTTTTTTTAATTTTCGAGATTAATTTATAAATGGTATAAAACCAAGAATTTTCAGGCTTACTGGGACTGAACAGTACGTCTAAATAAATAAAATAAGATTTATAAAATTACACTTCAATTGTAATTGAAGACATTTTTTTATATACGTTTTATTTCTATTATGTTTTTTTAATTTTCGAGATTAATTTATAAATGGTATAAAACCAAGAATTTTCAGGCTTACTGGGACTGAACAGTACGTCTAAATAAATAAAATAAGATTTATAAAATTACACTTCAATTGTAATTGACGACATTTTTTTATATACGTTTTATTTCTATTATGTTTTTTTAATTTTCGAGATTAATTTATAAATGGTATAAAACCAAGAATTTTCAGGCTTACTGGGACTGAACAGTACGTCTAAATAAATAAAATAAGATTTATAAAATTACACTTCAATTGTAATTGACGACATTTTTTTCTATACGTTTTATTTCTATTATGTTTTTTTAATTTTCGAATTAATTTATAAATGGTATAAAACCAAGAATTTTCAGGCTTACTGGGACTGAACAGTGTTGGGTATGTGCTTAGTATAAAAGGCTGATGCTTTAGCCAGTCTGGGAGAGTGTTACCGAGTTTAGTCTACAGTCAGTCTATAGTTAGTCGTTAGTCTATTCCGAGTGTCAGTCAGTCTTAGTCTTGTACTCCAGCAGTTAGTCGTATTCCTATTTTTCACCTTTATTGTATAGTGTTGTAGATAAACGTTTGTTAGTTAGTCTTTCTGTTAGTATCTCGGACACACCGTAAGTCGATACATAACAGTGGCGCGGTCGCAGTCGAATTCGAACAGTCAAGTCGTTAGTTGTAAATCGATTCAAGTAGTCAAGCTAGTCAAGTCAAGATGAGAGCAGATGAATTGGAGAAAATTCTCAAGGCTCAATCTGAACAGATCAGTCAACAGTTTAGTGAGTTAGTCAAAGGATTGATTGGAAATAATCCGAGAGTCGAAGATTCTAGCGAAAAGCAGTCGTCAGAGTTGTATTGGAAATTGCAGTCGTTAGTCGGAGAATTCAATGCTGACATAGAGAGAGGAGTCACATTCGAGTCTTGGTATGATAAGAATAAGTCATTCTTCGAATTCGACGGAAAGTCATTGGCCGAGAAAGTCAAAGTCAGATTGTTAGTCACGAAGTTAGGGGCTTGTGAGTACGCGAAGATTTCACAGAAGTTGATGCCCCAGAAGTTAGAGTCAATGAAATTCGAAAGTCTAGTCGATGAGTTGAAAAAAGAATTTTGTGATCCTCGTTCGAAATTAGTCAGACGATTCGAAGTCATGAAGTTAAAGTGCCCTTGTCCAGAGAAAGTCTTAGATTTCGGAAATTTAGTCAATTCTGAATGTGAGAAGGCCGAAATGGCGTTATCAGTCGAGGAAGTCAAGATCCTCATATTCATTGCCGGTATTCCCGAAGAGATGAATGATTTGCGACAACTCAGTCTGAAATTCGTGGAACGTTATTCGAAGACTGAAGAGTGTAGTCTGAAAATCCTGTTAGAGGAATGTCGCAGTTATCTCGCAATGAAGTCAGAGGCCAGAATGTTCGATAGTCAGCCAAAGGTTAAGATCGAACCTGCATATTACGTTGATGTGAATAACGTTGCTCGCGTCGAACATAGTCAGAGTACTCAATTCAGAAAGTCAAGAAATCAGCCATGGCAAAGAGAAGGCCAAGTCAATAGTCGAGAGTCACGTCAGTGTTACAATTGTGGCATGATTGGACACATTAGTCGAAACTGCCGGAAACCAAAGAAGTGGTTGAGCCAGGGCAAAAGTTAATTTTCGAGATTAATTTATAAATGGTATAAAACCAAGAATTTTCAGGCTTACTGGGACTGAACAGTACGTCTAAATAAATAAAATAAGATTTATAAAATTACACTTCAATTGTAATTGACGACATTTTTTTATATACGTTTTATTTCTATTATGTTTTTTTAATTTTCGAGATTAATTTATAAATGGTATAAAACCAAGAATTTTCAGGCTTACTGGGACTGAACAGTACGTCTAAATAAATAAAATAAGATTTATAAAATTACACTTCAATTGTAATTGAAGACATTTTTTTATATACGTTTTATTTCTATTATGTTTTTTTAATTTTCGAGATTAATTTATAAATGGTATAAAACCAAGAATTTTCAGGCTGACTGGGACTGAACAGTACGTCTAAATAAATAAAATAAGATTTATAAAATTACACTTCAATTGTAATTGACGACATTTTTTTTATATACGTTTTATTTCTATTATGTTTTTTTAATTTTCGAGATTAATTTATAAATGGTATAAAACCAAGAATTTTCAGGCTTACTGGGACTGAACAGTACGTCTAAATAAATAAAATAAGATTTATAAAATTACACTTCAATTGTAATTGACGACATTTTTTTATATACGTTTTATTTCTATTATGTTTTTTCGCTTCGCCTTTAACGCAATCGTTTAAATAGTTGAATCTATCTATATCGGTTAAAAGCGCGTTTTCGTGAATGGCAGAGCGATAGTTGTCCCAGAAGGATGGCCAAAGGTTTAAATCACCATAAAACTCAGGTAGTGCGTTTTTTGGCAAGCGTACCTGTGAGTGTCTGTTTGGCGTCGCTTGACGAATGGATGAGGCGCGGTCAGAGTCGATACTTTTTTGCCTTATAGCGTTTTCTCCAATTTCTATGGAGGTGCCAAGGTCAACCGCTAGTTCGTTCGCCTCTTCGATTTTTACCAAAAGGCCTTCTTCTCCTCCTGCCACAGCCTCATAGAGTGAATTTTCTCTCTCTGCTTGTTCGGGCGATGATTGGACGATTACTTTACTCCAATTTTCAGTGAGGGTTGATATTCTCGAGAAGGTCCGCTCTAGCTTTGAATTAGCATTTTTGAGTTTTTGCACCCAATGAGTCCAGTTTTCAATCTCCTCATTCTGATTTGGCCTCTCATCCAATATTGTTTTTGCTTCTGCAATTGCGCGAATGAGAGTTGATTTTGCGGGTCCTAAGCTTTGGCGTATCGGTCCGCTCATTTTTTCGCTTTTGGCTATTTTTGCGCTTGCGAAAATTTAATATGCGTTTAGGTTCAGATTTGCCGTTGCACCACTTTTGTAGCTTAAAAGTGGTTTTTAATTAAAATTTAGCCGTTGCACCACTTTTGTAGGAGCTATTGACTTTAACTCCCACAAATTTATTTAAAATTTTTTAAGTTAATTTAACAGGAGAAAAACAATTTATTTTTTAAAGCACGAACAAAATTTTATATAAAAAATAAGGAGAAAAAGTATTTAATTTTAATCCAACAAAACTTAAAGTGAATAAGAGAAGTGAGCAGTGAATAATAAAACTAAAGTGTCGAAAATTTAAAAAATTTATTTAAAAAATTCAATAGGAAAAGATAAGATCGTGGGAATGTAATTTAGTGAATAATATATTTTTATATGTTTACGTGGAGTTGTCCACGACAGTTTTATTTCTATTATGTTTTTTTAATTTTCGAGATTAATTTATAAATGGTATAAAACCAAGAATTTTCAGGCTTACTGGGACTGAACAGTACGTCTAAATAAATAAAATAAGATTTATAAAATTACACTTCAATTGTGATTGACGACATTTTTTTATATACGTTTTATTTCTATTATGTTTTTTTAATTTTCGAGATTTATTTATAAATGGTATAAAACCAAGAATTTCCAGGATTACTGGGACTGAACAGTACGTCTAAATAAATAAAATAAGATTTATAAAATTAACTTCAATTGTAATTAACGACATTTTTTTATATACGTTTTATTTCTATTATGTTTTTTTAATTTTCGAGATTAATTTATAAATGGTATAAAACCAAGAATTTTCAGGCTTACTGGGACTGAACAGTACGTCTAAATAAATAAAATAAGATTTATAAAATTACACTTCAATTGTAATTGACGACATTTTTTTATATACGTTTTATTTCTATTATGTTTTTTTAATTTTCGAGATTAATTTATAGATGGTATAAAACCAAGAATTTTCAGGCTTACTGGGAATGAACAGTACGTCTAAATAAAAAAATAAGATTTATAAAATTACACTTCAATTGTAATTGACGACATTTTTTTATATACGTTTTATTTCTATTATGTTTTTTTAATTTTCGAGAGTAATTTATAAATGGTATAAAACCAAGAATTTTCAGGCTTACTGGGACTGAACAGTACGTCTAAATAAATAAAATAAGATTTATAAAATTACACTTCAATTGTAATTGAAGACATTTTTTTATATACGTTTTATTTCTATTATGTTTTTTTAATTTTCGAGATTAATTTATAAATGGTATAAAACCAAGAATTTTCAGGCTTACTGGGACTGAACAGTACGTTTAAATAAATAAAATAAGATTTATAAAATTACACTTCAATTGTAATTGACGACATTTTTTTATATACGTTTTATTTCTATTATGTTTTTTTAATTTTCGAGATTAATTTATAAATGGTATAAAACCAAGAATTTTCAGGCTTACTGGGACTGAACAGTACGTCTAAATAAATAAAATAAGATTTATAAAATTACACTTCAATTGTGATTGACGACATTTTTTTATATACGTTTTATTTCTATTATGTTTTTTTAATTTTCGAGATTAATTTATAAATGGTATAAAACCAAGAATTTTCAGGCTTACTGGGACTGAACAGTACGTCTAAATAAATAAAATAAGATTTATAAAATTACACTTCAATTGTAATTGACGACATTTTTTTATATACGTTTTATTTCTATTATGTTTTTTTAATTTTCGAGATTAATTTATAAATGGTATAAAACCAAGAATTTTCAGGCTTACTGGGACTGAACAGTACGTCTAAATAAATAAAATAAGATTTATAAAATTACACTTCAATTGTAATTGACGACATTTTTTTATATACGTTTTATTTCTATTATGTTTTTTTAATTTTCGAGATTAATTTATAGATGGTATAAAACCAAGAATTTTCAGGCTTACTGGGAATGAACTTTACGTCTAAATAAAAAAATAAGATTTATAAAATTACACTTCAATTGTAATTGACGACATTTTTTTATATACGTTTTATTTCTATTATGTTTTTTTAATTTTCGAGATTAATTTATAAATGGTATAAAACCAAGAATTTTCAGGCTTACTGGGACTGAACAGTACGTCTAAATAAATAAAATAAGATTTATAAAATTACACTTCAATTGTAATTGACGACATTTTTTTATATACGTTTTATTTCTATTATGTTTTTTTAATTTTCAAGATTAATTTATAAATGGTATAAAACCAAGAATTTTCAGGCTTACTAGGACTGAACAGTACGTCTAAATAAATAAAATAAGATTTATAAAATTACACTTCAATTGTAATTGACGACATTTTTTTATATACGTTTTATTTCTATTATGTTTTTTTAATTTTCGAGATTAATTTATAAATGGTATAAAACCAAGAATTTTCAGGCTTACTGGGACTGAACAGTACGTCTAAATAAATAAAATAAGATTTATAAAATTACACTTCAATTGTAATTGACGACATTTTTTTATATACGTTTTATTTCTATTATGTTTTTTTAATTTTCGAGATTAATTTATAAATGGTATAAAACCAAGAATTTTCAGGCTTACTGGGACTGAACAGTACGTCTAAATAAATAAAATAAGATTTATAAAATTACACTTCAATTGTAATTGACGACATTTTTTATATACGTTTTATTTCTATTATGTTTTTTTAATTTTCGAGATTAATTTATAAATGGTATAAAACCAAGAATTTTCAGGCTTACTGGGACTGAACAGTACGTCTAAATAAATAAAATAAGATTTATAAAATTACACTTCAATTGTAATTGACGACATTTTTTTATATACGTTTTATTTCTATTATGTTTTTTTAATTTTCGAGATTAATTTATAAATGGTATAAAACCAAGAATTTTCAGGCTTACTGGGACTGAACAGTACGTCTAAATAAATAAAATAAGATTTATAAAATTACACTTCAATTGTGATTGACGACATTTTTTTATATACGTTTTATTTCTATTATGTTTTTTTAATTTTCGAGATTAATTTATAAATGGTATAAAACCAAGAATTTTCAGGCTTACTGGGACTGAACAGTACGTCTAAATAAATAAAATAAGATTTATAAAATTACACTTCAATTGTAATTGACGACATTTTTTTATATACGTTTTATTTCTATTATGTTTTTTTAATTTTCGAGATTAATTTATAAATGGTATAAAACCAAGAATTTTCAGGCTTACTGGGACTGAACAGTACGTCTAAATAAATAAAATAAGATTTATAAAATTACACTTCAATTGTAATTGACGACATTTTTTTATATACGTTTTATTTCTATTATGTTTTTTTAATTTTCGAGATTAATTTATAAATGGTATAAAACCAAGAATTTTCAGGCTTACTGGGACTGAACAGTACGTCTAAATAAATAAAATAAGATTTATAAAATTAACTTCAATTGTAATTAACGACATTTTTTTATATACGTTTTATTTCTATTATGTTTTTTTAATTTTCGAGATTAATTTATAGATGGTATAAAACCAAGAATTTTCAGGCTTACTGGGAATGAACAGTACGTCTAAATAAAAAAATAAGATTTATAAAATTACACTTCAATTGTAATTGACGACATTTTTTATATACGTTTTATTTCTATTATGTTTTTTTAATTTTCGAGATTAATTTATAAATGGTATAAAACCAAGAATTTTCAGGCTTACTGGGACTGAACAGTACGTCTAAATAAATAAAATAAGATTTATAAAATTACACTTCAATTGTAATTGACGACATTTTTTTATATACGTTTTATTTCTATTATGTTTTTTTAATTTTCGAGATTAATTTATAAATGGTATAAAACCAAGAATTTTCAGGCTTACTGGGACTGAACAGTACGTCTAAATAAATAAAATAAGATTTATAAAATTAACTTCAATTGTAATTAACGACATTTTTTTATATACGTTTTATTTCTATTATGTTTTTTTAATTTTCGAGATTAATTTATAAATGGTATAAAACCAAGAATTTTCAGGCTTACTGGGACTGAACAGTACGTCTAAATGTATAAAATAAGATTTATAAAATTACACTTCAATTGTAATTGACGACATTTTTTTATATACGTTTTATTTCTATTATGTTTTTTTAATTTTCGAGATTAATTTATAAATGGTATAAAACCAAGAATTTTCAGGCTTACACAGTACGTCTAAATAAATAAAATAAGATTTATACAATTACACTTCAATTGTAATTGACGACATTTTTTATATACGTTTTATTTCTATTATGTTTTTTTAATTTTCGAGATTAATTTATAAATGGTATAAAACCAAGAATTTTCAGGCTTACTGGGACTGAACAGTACGTCTAAATAAATAAAATAAGATTTATAAAATTACACTTCAATTGTAATTGACGACATTTTTTATATACGTTTTATTTCTATTATGTTTTTTTAATTTTCGAGATTAATTTATAAATGGTATAAAACCAAGAATTTTCAGGCTTACTGGGACTGAACAGTACGTCTAAATAAATAAAATAAGATTTATAAAATTACACTTCAATTGTAATTGACGACATTTTTTTATATACGTTTTATTTCTATTATGTTTTTTTAATTTTCGAGATTAATTTATAAATGGTATAAAACCAAGAATTTTCAGGCTTACTGGGACTGAACAGTACGTCTAAATAAATAAAATAAGATTTATAAAATTACAATTCAATTGTAATTGACGACATTTTTTTATATACGTTTTATTTCTATTATGTTTTTTTAATTTTCGAGATTAATTTATAAATGGTATAAAACCAAGAATTTTCAGGCTTACTGGGACTGAACAGTACGTCTAAATGTATAAAATAAGATTTATAAAATTACACTTCAATTGTAATTGACGACATTTTTTTATATACGTTTTATTTCTATTATGTTTTTTTAATTTTCGAGATTAATTTATAAATGGTATAAAACCAAGAATTTTCAGGCTTACTGGGACTGAACAGTACGTCTAAATAAATAAAATAAGATTTATAAAATTACACTTCAATTGTAATTGACGACATTTTTTTATATACGTTTTATTTCTATTATGTTTTTTTAATTTTCGAGATTAATTTATAAATGGTATAAAACCAAGAATTTTCAGGCTTACTGGGACTGAACAGTACGTCTAAATGTATAAAATAAGATTTATAAAATTACACTTCAATTGTAATTGACGACATTTTTTTATATACGTTTTATTTCTATTATGTTTTTTTAATTTTCGAGATTAATTTATAAATGGTATAAAACCAAGAATTTTCAGGCTTACTGGGACTGAACAGTACGTCTAAATAAATAAAATAAGATTTATAAAATTACACTTCAATTGTAATTGACGACATTTTTTTATATACGTTTTATTTCTATTATGTTTTTTTAATTTTCGAGATTAATTTATAAATGGTATAAAACCAAGAATTTTCAGGCTTACTGGGACTGAACAGTACGTCTAAATGTATAAAATAAGATTTATAAAATTACACTTCAATTGTAATTGACGACATTTTTTTATATACGTTTTATTTCTATTATGTTTTTTTAATTTTCGAGATTAATTTATAAATGGTATAAAACCAAGAATTTTCAGGCTTACTGGGACTGAACAGTACGTCTAAATAAATAAAATAAGATTTATAAAATTACACTTCAATTGTAATTGACGACATTTTTTTATATACGTTTTATTTCTATTATGTTTTTTTAATTTTCGAGATTAATTTATAAATGGTATAAAACCAAGAATTTTCAGGCTTACTGGGACTGAACAGTACGTCTAAATGTATAAAATAAGATTTATAAAATTACACTTCAATTGTAATTGACGACATTTTTTTATATACGTTTTATTTCTATTATGTTTTTTTAATTTTCGAGATTAATTTATAAATGGTATAAAACCAAGAATTTTCAGGCTTACTGGGACTGAACAGTACGTCTAAATAAATAAAATAAGATTTATAAAATTACACTTCAATTGTAATTGACGACATTTTTTTATATACGTTTTATTTCTATTATGTTTTTTTAATTTTCGAGATTAATTTATAAATGGTATAAAACCAAGAATTTTCAGGCTTACTGGGACTGAACAGTACGTCTAAATGTATAAAATAAGATTTATAAAATTACACTTCAATTGTAATTGACGACATTTTTTTATATACGTTTTATTTCTATTATGTTTTTTTAATTTTCGAGATTAATTTATAAATGGTATAAAACCAAGAATTTTCAGGCTTACTGGGACTGAACAGTACGTCTAAATAAATAAAATAAGATTTATAAAATTACACTTCAATTGTAATTGACGACATTTTTTTATATACGTTTTATTTCTATTATGTTTTTTTAATTTTCGAGATTAATTTATAAATGGTATAAAACCAAGAATTTTCAGGCTTACTGGGACTGAACAGTACGTCTAAATGTATAAAATAAGATTTATAAAATTACACTTCAATTGTAATTGACGACATTTTTTTATATACGTTTTATTTCTATTATGTTTTTTTAATTTTCGAGATTAATTTATAAATGGTATAAAACCAAGAATTTTCAGGCTTACTGGGACTGAACAGTACGTCTAAATAAATAAAATAAGATTTATAAAATTACACTTCAATTGTAATTGACGACATTTTTTTATATACGTTTTATTTCTATTATGTTTTTTTAATTTTCGAGATTAATTTATAAATGGTATAAAACCAAGAATTTTCAGGCTTACTGGGACTGAACAGTACGTCTAAATGTATAAAATAAGATTTATAAAATTACACTTCAATTGTAATTGACGACATTTTTTTATATACGTTTTATTTCTATTATGTTTTTTTAATTTTCGAGATTAATTTATAAATGGTATAAAACCAAGAATTTTCAGGCTTACTGGGACTGAACAGTACGTCTAAATAAATAAAATAAGATTTATAAAATTACACTTCAATTGTAATTGACGACATTTTTTTATATACGTTTTATTTCTATTATGTTTTTTTAATTTTCGAGATTAATTTATAAATGGTATAAAACCAAGAATTTTCAGGCTTACTGGGACTGAACAGTACGTCTAAATGTATAAAATAAGATTTATAAAATTACACTTCAATTGTAATTGACGACATTTTTTTATATACGTTTTATTTCTATTATGTTTTTTTAATTTTCGAGATTAATTTATAAATGGTATAAAACCAAGAATTTTCAGGCTTACTGGGACTGAACAGTACGTCTAAATAAATAAAATAAGATTTATAAAATTACACTTCAATTGTAATTGACGACATTTTTTTATATACGTTTTATTTCTATTATGTTTTTTTAATTTTCGAGATTAATTTATAAATGGTATAAAACCAAGAATTTTCAGGCTTACTGGGACTGAACAGTACGTCTAAATGTATAAAATAAGATTTATAAAATTACACTTCAATTGTAATTGACGACATTTTTTTATATACGTTTTATTTCTATTATGTTTTTTTAATTTTCGAGATTAATTTATAAATGGTATAAAACCAAGAATTTTCAGGCTTACTGGGACTGAACAGTACGTCTAAATAAATAAAATAAGATTTATAAAATTACACTTCAATTGTAATTGACGACATTTTTTTATATACGTTTTATTTCTATTATGTTTTTTTAATTTTCGAGATTAATTTATAAATGGTATAAAACCAAGAATTTTCAGGCTTACTGGGACTGAACAGTACGTCTAAATGTATAAAATAAGATTTATAAAATTACACTTCAATTGTAATTGACGACATTTTTTTATATACGTTTTATTTCTATTATGTTTTTTTAATTTTCGAGATTAATTTATAAATGGTATAAAACCAAGAATTTTCAGGCTTACTGGGACTGAACAGTACGTCTAAATAAATAAAATAAGATTTATAAAATTACACTTCAATTGTAATTGACGACATTTTTTTATATACGTTTTATTTCTATTATGTTTTTTTAATTTTCGAGATTAATTTATAAATGGTATAAAACCAAGAATTTTCAGGCTTACTGGGACTGAACAGTACGTCTAAATGTATAAAATAAGATTTATAAAATTACACTTCAATTGTAATTGACGACATTTTTTTATATACGTTTTATTTCTATTATGTTTTTTTAATTTTCGAGATTAATTTATAAATGGTATAAAACCAAGAATTTTCAGGCTTACTGGGACTGAACAGTACGTCTAAATAAATAAAATAAGATTTATAAAATTACACTTCAATTGTAATTGACGACATTTTTTTATATACGTTTTATTTCTATTATGTTTTTTTAATTTTCGAGATTAATTTATAAATGGTATAAAACCAAGAATTTTCAGGCTTACTGGGACTGAACAGTACGTCTAAATGTATAAAATAAGATTTATAAAATTACACTTCAATTGTAATTGACGACATTTTTTTATATACGTTTTATTTCTATTATGTTTTTTTAATTTTCGAGATTAATTTATAAATGGTATAAAACCAAGAATTTTCAGGCTTACTGGGACTGAACAGTACGTCTAAATAAATAAAATAAGATTTATAAAATTACACTTCAATTGTAATTGACGACATTTTTTTATATACGTTTTATTTCTATTATGTTTTTTTAATTTTCGAGATTAATTTATAAATGGTATAAAACCAAGAATTTTCAGGCTTACTGGGACTGAACAGTACGTCTAAATGTATAAAATAAGATTTATAAAATTACACTTCAATTGTAATTGACGACATTTTTTTATATACGTTTTATTTCTATTATGTTTTTTTAATTTTCGAGATTAATTTATAAATGGTATAAAACCAAGAATTTTCAGGCTTACTGGGACTGAACAGTACGTCTAAATAAATAAAATAAGATTTATAAAATTACACTTCAATTGTAATTGACGACATTTTTTTATATACGTTTTATTTCTATTATGTTTTTTTAATTTTCGAGATTAATTTATAAATGGTATAAAACCAAGAATTTTCAGGCTTACTGGGACTGAACAGTACGTCTAAATGTATAAAATAAGATTTATAAAATTACACTTCAATTGTAATTGACGACATTTTTTTATATACGTTTTATTTCTATTATGTTTTTTTAATTTTCGAGATTAATTTATAAATGGTATAAAACCAAGAATTTTCAGGCTTACTGGGACTGAACAGTACGTCTAAATAAATAAAATAAGATTTATAAAATTACACTTCAATTGTAATTGACGACATTTTTTTATATACGTTTTATTTCTATTATGTTTTTTTAATTTTCGAGATTAATTTATAAATGGTATAAAACCAAGAATTTTCAGGCTTACTGGGACTGAACAGTACGTCTAAATGTATAAAATAAGATTTATAAAATTACACTTCAATTGTAATTGACGACATTTTTTTATATACGTTTTATTTCTATTATGTTTTTTTAATTTTCGAGATTAATTTATAAATGGTATAAAACCAAGAATTTTCAGGCTTACTGGGACTGAACAGTACGTCTAAATAAATAAAATAAGATTTATAAAATTACACTTCAATTGTAATTGACGACATTTTTTTATATACGTTTTATTTCTATTATGTTTTTTTAATTTTCGAGATTAATTTATAAATGGTATAAAACCAAGAATTTTCAGGCTTACTGGGACTGAACAGTACGTCTAAATGTATAAAATAAGATTTATAAAATTACACTTCAATTGTAATTGACGACATTTTTTTATATACGTTTTATTTCTATTATGTTTTTTTAATTTTCGAGATTAATTTATAAATGGTATAAAACCAAGAATTTTCAGGCTTACTGGGACTGAACAGTACGTCTAAATAAATAAAATAAGATTTATAAAATTACACTTCAATTGTAATTGACGACATTTTTTTATATACGTTTTATTTCTATTATGTTTTTTTAATTTTCGAGATTAATTTATAAATGGTATAAAACCAAGAATTTTCAGGCTTACTGGGACTGAACAGTACGTCTAAATGTATAAAATAAGATTTATAAAATTACACTTCAATTGTAATTGACGACATTTTTTTATATACGTTTTATTTCTATTATGTTTTTTTAATTTTCGAGATTAATTTATAAATGGTATAAAACCAAGAATTTTCAGGCTTACTGGGACTGAACAGTACGTCTAAATAAATAAAATAAGATTTATAAAATTACACTTCAATTGTAATTGACGACATTTTTTTATATACGTTTTATTTCTATTATGTTTTTTTAATTTTCGAGATTAATTTATAAATGGTATAAAACCAAGAATTTTCAGGCTTACTGGGACTGAACAGTACGTCTAAATGTATAAAATAAGATTTATAAAATTACACTTCAATTGTAATTGACGACATTTTTTTATATACGTTTTATTTCTATTATGTTTTTTTAATTTTCGAGATTAATTTATAAATGGTATAAAACCAAGAATTTTCAGGCTTACTGGGACTGAACAGTACGTCTAAATAAATAAAATAAGATTTATAAAATTACACTTCAATTGTAATTGACGACATTTTTTTATATACGTTTTATTTCTATTATGTTTTTTTAATTTTCGAGATTAATTTATAAATGGTATAAAACCAAGAATTTTCAGGCTTACTGGGACTGAACAGTACGTCTAAATGTATAAAATAAGATTTATAAAATTACACTTCAATTGTAATTGACGACATTTTTTTATATACGTTTTATTTCTATTATGTTTTTTTAATTTTCGAGATTAATTTATAAATGGTATAAAACCAAGAATTTTCAGGCTTACTGGGACTGAACAGTACGTCTAAATAAATAAAATAAGATTTATAAAATTACACTTCAATTGTAATTGACGACATTTTTTTATATACGTTTTATTTCTATTATGTTTTTTTAATTTTCGAGATTAATTTATAAATGGTATAAAACCAAGAATTTTCAGGCTTACTGGGACTGAACAGTACGTCTAAATGTATAAAATAAGATTTATAAAATTACACTTCAATTGTAATTGACGACATTTTTTTATATACGTTTTATTTCTATTATGTTTTTTTAATTTTCGAGATTAATTTATAAATGGTATAAAACCAAGAATTTTCAGGCTTACTGGGACTGAACAGTACGTCTAAATAAATAAAATAAGATTTATAAAATTACACTTCAATTGTAATTGACGACATTTTTTTATATACGTTTTATTTCTATTATGTTTTTTTAATTTTCGAGATTAATTTATAAATGGTATAAAACCAAGAATTTTCAGGCTTACTGGGACTGAACAGTACGTCTAAATGTATAAAATAAGATTTATAAAATTACACTTCAATTGTAATTGACGACATTTTTTTATATACGTTTTATTTCTATTATGTTTTTTTAATTTTCGAGATTAATTTATAAATGGTATAAAACCAAGAATTTTCAGGCTTACTGGGACTGAACAGTACGTCTAAATAAATAAAATAAGATTTATAAAATTACACTTCAATTGTAATTGACGACATTTTTTTATATACGTTTTATTTCTATTATGTTTTTTTAATTTTCGAGATTAATTTATAAATGGTATAAAACCAAGAATTTTCAGGCTTACTGGGACTGAACAGTACGTCTAAATGTATAAAATAAGATTTATAAAATTACACTTCAATTGTAATTGACGACATTTTTTTATATACGTTTTATTTCTATTATGTTTTTTTAATTTTCGAGATTAATTTATAAATGGTATAAAACCAAGAATTTTCAGGCTTACTGACAGTACGTCTAAATAAATAAAATAAGATTTATAAAATTACACTTCAATTGTAATTGACGACATTTTTTTATATACGTTTTATTTCTATTATGTTTTTTTAATTTTCGAGATTAATTTATAAATGGTATAAAACCAAGAATTTTCAGGCTTACTGGGACTGAACAGTACGTCTAAATAAATAAAATAAGATTTATAAAATTACACTTCAATTGTAATTGACGACATTTTTTTATATACGTTTTATTTCTATTATGTTTTTTTAATTTTCGAGATTAATTTATAAATGGTATAAAACCAAGAATTTTCAGGCTTACTGGGACTGAACAGTACGTCTAAATAAATAAAATAAGATTTATAAAATTACACTTCAATTGTAATTGACGACATTTTTTTATATACGTTTTATTTCTATTATGTTTTTTTAATTTTCGAGATTAATTTATAAATGGTATAAAACCAAGAATTTTCAGGCTTACTGGGACTGAACAGTACGTCTAAATAAATAAAATAAGATTTATAAAATTACACTTCAATTGTAATTGACGACATTTTTTTATATACGTTTTATTTCTATTATGTTTTTTTAATTTTCGAGATTAATTTATAAATGGTATAAAACCAAGAATTTTCAGGCTTACTGGGACTGAACAGTACGTCTAAATAAATAAAATAAGATTTATAAAATTACACTTCAATTGTAATTGACGACATTTTTTTATATACGTTTTATTTCTATTATGTTTTTTTAATTTTCGAGATTAATTTATAAATGGTATAAAACCAAGAATTTTCAGGCTTACTGGGACTGAACAGTACGTCTAAATAAATAAAATAAGATTTATAAAATTACACTTCAATTGTAATTGACGACATTTTTTTATATACG